>JARUHE010320262.1:0-19859 GCA_031471125.1 Archaeomysis grebnitzkii | reverse complement strand
ACGGTCACCCATCCAAGTACTAACCAGACCCAACGTTGCTTAACTTCGCTGATCATACGGGAAGCGGTTTTTCAACGTGGCCAAGGCCGTTGACTCCATTTTGCTCATGAGCCAAAGTTTTACTGTACATAATATTTGTTTATTATTGCTTCAGCTATACTTTTTTTGCAATTTAACAAATAAACATTGTTTGCAAAATTACCTTTTTCTTATTCGCTTTTTAAATCTTTGTGCATTGTTCAAATCATCTTTCAAAGATTCAATCTGAACAAGTTTTTTCAGTCAGTTCTTATTCCCATGGAAATTACTATAATAATGATTGTATTGATGTAAAAACAAAATTAGTATGTTGATAACATGACATTGTCTGATTATTGATCTTGTACATTAACATGGTTCTGATTTCACTGGTATTGGTAACACAAGCATGTCACTTTTGGGAGTGAAGAGTAGGAGGTAACAGTTGCCTACCATGCTGTACTAAATAATCTTTTACAATGTTTGGCCTTATCCCAACATCCATATATCCAATCCAATCAACATAGACTGCACTTTTTCTTGATTTAAATACCATTGATACAATTTTGGTTAAAATTAAGAAAATTGTTTTAAATACACTTCATACAACTAATGGATCAATCATACCCTCTGTTTTATCTTATTGGAGTTTATCTACATATTAATAATCTTACTCTCAGTGCCTTTGCTGCAACCCTAAGTTTTTAGAACCTTTTTTTTGTTACTTTCCTACTTTCATCTCATTCTTGGTAATACCACAAAAAAAGTCATCCACCACTTAAATTAATTGGCATTTCTTCATTATATTGTAAATGTTTGCATGTTCAAGACCACTTTTGTTTGAAAAAAAGAAAAAGTTTTAGTGCAAAAAAAATACTTCTGGCACTTTGTGGAACAATTGTATTATTTTGTAAAAAGGTGATTTATGAGTGTGTCTTTTTCAGACTTCGCCAGAAGCCAAGTCGAAATCCCTGGAGAAGTCTGTTGGAAGTAGCGGCAACAGCAGCGGAAACTTTCTGGAAAAGTTGCAGAAGGAAGATGCCGAGTGTAAAGTTGCTCAACTAAATACTTTGGAAAACAAGTTCAATGATCTTGGTCCATCATATGATTGTGTTGTGTATCATGATGGTGAGAAATGGAAGTGAGTATTTCATTTGTTTCAAATTGTTGAAATAATATTTTAAAAGATGTTGAAATATTTGCAAGTTTATAATTGTAGGTCATTGAAATGTTATTTTTGCTCCTATCAACTATTTAAGAATTGAAATAAGCACCTTTATAATGAGAGAATTAAATTAAATATATGACCAGAAGGACAAAATTCAGAGGTTTCATTTGTTTCCAGCGCTTGCATTGACACATCAGAAGCCGGGGAACTGCAAAAAGGTGTCCATTTGGGCGAGTACCACAAGACGTTTCAGTGGGGGACCCTCACTCCAGAAGATCAGTACAATGTCTCCATAAATGTCCACAATGATGGAAACATCCTCGAGATTGTTGGCATGTGTTCTAGTCACGGCACTCATGTCGCCTCAATTGCTGCCGCACATTTTCCTAACGACCCAGACAAGAATGGTGTGGCACCGGGTGCCAAAATTGTCTCGATAATGATCGGGGACAACCGCATTGGCAGCATGGAGACCGGGACAGCTCTTGCAAGGGCAATGTCTCGGGTGATGAAGAATGCACATTACAAAGTGGATGTCGTGAACATGAGTTATGGAGAACATTCTCACTGGTCAAGCTCTGGGTGAGTTCATAATTGTGGGTTGTCTTTTGTTTGTTGCCAATGGATCAAGCAATGGTTGCAAAGTACATTCACGCTTTGCTGACTCACCACTGATGTATAACCTCTTCATTAGTAACAATATAACTTTCATTGCCCAGAAAGTCAATATATTTTGTATTGACAAGACTGCCCAATCAAGTACTAACCTGATTCAAGATTGTTTGAATTTGATGAGAAAGTTAAAAGATAATTGCTCTTTTTCAATGCAATCTTTAAAAATCAATTCACACAGAGGACCTCTCAACTTTACTTCTTTTTAGCGTATCCATCCTACGGTTACCCTATTACAATCCACATGCATGGGGTCAGTCCATCGTCACTGGCGTCTCGCATTCACAATTTAGGTGAAGATAAATGTTGAAATTTTTCATTTTTGATTTCAGTTTTTTATTGAACAAAGTTTATAGATAATGAACTGAGTAATAACTTTGCTTGAATAAAAAAATTCTATACATTATATTTTCTTTAAAAAATTATATTTTATAGCTCAAATTGACCTAGAAAATATTTCACTTTTTTATAAGAGGTGAAGGTAAATGTTGAAGTTTTTTTAAATTCACAATTATTCTTGAATAATAAATTTAAAAAATAAACAAGTTTCTCTAGATTTTTTCCCTAAAAATAATGGTTTTAATGAATTTAAAAAAATATTTCGCTATTTTTATAAGGGGTGAAAACAAATGTTAGCATTTTATTTTACTTTTTTTATAAGTTCAATTAATCTGTAATCTAGGTTATTGTCTTTTACTGAAACCATTTGTTACCTCTGGTTGATGGATGGCCTATTTTTTTCCAATGTTTTCATGTTATTGGTTCAATTGAAGTATAGGAGATAGCAGTGAATGGTTAAAAACCTTAATTCCAGTTCAAATAAAAAAAGAATAAGTTTTAAAAAAATAATGTGATTAGAGAATGGGGGTCCATTTCCTTAGTATTCCTGTGCATTACCATAAACAACTAATCTTATTTTCATGATATTCAAGGCGTGTGGGTGACCTGGCCAATGAAGTAGTCAATAAATATGGAGTCCTGTTTGTGACATCAGCCGGTAATCACGGTCCGGGTCTGTCAACTGTGGGAGTTCCGCCTGATTTTAGCGAAGACTTTGTGATTGGCATCGGTGCATATGTGTCTCCAGATATGATGATGGCAGAATACTCAATGATCGAGAAGCTTCCAGGTATGTACTTCAGTCTGAATATTGCGATAATCCAAGCTATACCTAAATAAGTATAGATTGATTCCCCAGCAGTTTACAAATTATTATTGAAAAAGTATGAGTAAATGCTACACATTAAAAGCTGTGTTTGTATGTTAAAAATGTTTCTAAAATGTTAAATTTTTTAGTACAATTATATATATTATCATTAGTGAGTCTATGCTATGAAATAACAGAAATGACCTATTGTGATCGCCCTTTCGTAGTTCTGTAGTCTGCGTATGGCTTGTACACCCTTCAATATTGATTTATACTTTTATTTGAAGCTCTACAACAAAGTTTGTCTAATAACAATTGTTTCTATGGGCATTCTGACCAATATGCACTAATTATTTTTTCAATTTAATTGAAAATTTTTGATTTTAATGAAAAAACATTTGTTTTTCTACTTTTAAAGTTTTTAACCAAGCTAATTGTGAGTTTATTTGAAGCTCTACAACAAAGTTTACTTAACATCATTTGTATGGGCATTCCTACCAATATGTACCATTTATTTTTTAATTAATTGAGTTTATTTTATGTTAATGAACAACAGATATTTTTTTTCAACTCTGATGAAAATTTTCTTTGTTGAAGTTTTTTACCAAGCTTATTGTGAGTTTATTTGAAGCTCTACAACAAAGGTTGCTTAAAACAACATTTGTTTATATGGACATTCTAACCAATATGCACTAATTATATTTTAATGAAAAAACACATTTTTTTCAACTTCTAAATTTTGTTGGTTAAACTATTTTACGAAGCTTACGTTAGTTTATTTCAAATTATATAACGCTTGGTTTACAAAATGTGTTTGTATGGGTATTCTAACTAATTCTTTTTCAATTTAATTGAATATTTTTGTATTAATGAAAAAATGTTTTTAAACAAAGTCATTTGTTTGTTTAAATGACAATAAAACACATCATTCTACACTGGTATCACTAAATATTTTTTTTCTTAAATTAATATTTACTTATTAAAACATACATTTTACAAAAAATTTGAAATTCATGGATAACCGAGATTTTTATTTGAAGGTTTAGAGAAAGGTTTATTTAAAACAAATGAAAGAACAGAAGATTCTAAGGTTTTTGCCTAAAATTTAAATAATGGCCATTTCAAAGGGTTTTTAGACTTGGAAAATTTATCATCATGTTCATGATTAACCAAATTTTTTTTAAGGTTTAGAGATTTTTTTATTATAAACAAATGAAAAAAAAGGGTTAATATAATATATACAATTGTATTCAAAAATAAGGTATTTTATAAAATTTTGTTAACATACAAACACAGCTTTAATGCGTAGCATTTACTCGTACTTGCTTTTATTTAAGCAAAGTTTTCTGTAAATGTGTTTTTATTTTTATTTTGAAAAAATATCAAACTTTAGCTAGGCCATAAATCATCCCCCACCCCAACAACAATAAGAAGTCAGTTATTGAAGCTGGTTTTACAAACACAGCTAATAATAGTAATAATAATAATAATATAAACCTTTTATTTAATGATGTTAACTATTTAATAATTGTTTACTAAGAATAGTAAGTTGATATTTGTTGCTCTCATAAAGGGTGTGCATATACATGGTCATCAAGAGGACCTACACCCGACGGGGGCAGGGGAGTGAGCGTTTGTGCTCCTGGCGGAGCAATAACGTCCGTTCCGATGTTCACGCTGAGAAGCTCTCAACTGATGAATGGCACAAGGTATGTTTCTACTTTTCTTACTAGTTTATTCACAAAGTTCTAAATACAAAGTTAAAAAAAACATTTTGTCATTTTTGCCAATGGTGCATTATTTAAAATATTTATATTTTTTTTTCAGTATGGCTTCACCAAATGCTGCAGGTTGTGTTTCATTGCTGGTTTCAGCTTTGAAGCAACAAAATATTGCCTACACTCCATACTCTGTGCGAAGAAGTGTTCAAAACACAGCTTTAGGGTTAGAAACAGACTTGTTTGCCCAAGGACATGGATTGATACAGGCAAGATAATGATTGTCATTGCTAATAATAAATGTTCAAGTTTAGCAAAATTTGATAATTTTAAACCATCCAATTGTTTGCGGAGGTCACCTTTGTTATGGGAATAGTAAATAATTATTTTAGAAGTATTTTTTAATCACCTTTCACTGATGCTCTTCAAATAAATTTAGAATTGTCAAGTCACTAAAAAAACTAAGCATTAGGATATGCATGGAGGCTGAAGTACATAAAATATAATTTGAAATTGAACTTTTTTTTAGCTGTGCCAAAAAATGCATTAATTAATATACATTTCCAAATAGGTGGACAAGGCCCTTGACTACCTGACGCAACATTCTGGGGATGTCGTTGACAACATCCGGTTTTCCGTTGAAGTCGGAACCGACAGGAGCAAAGGAATCCACCTTCGGAACTGGATGGCAGACAGGCCAGTCGATATTTCAGTAACTGTGGAGCCATTCGTGCTGAATGATTCGAAAGCTGGTGAGTCTTTTGTCTTGATAGTTTTAAATCAAATTCATATTTCGGAAACTTTTTCTTATAGTTTGTTTAGTCTTGAGACCAGATGTGTGCCATTCTATATGAGGCTGCCAATGGAGAAAATGTATGATAGATATGAAAAGTATAGACAGGTAAATGAGAACTTCGGTCTTGAGGTCTATATTATCATTATACTATTTTCAATATTCTAATATTTGTGTTAGATAAGCTTTCTTATATTCTGATGTGAAATTTGATTTACATTAACTGTTATGCAATGCTTTTAAGTTTTCAGTTATAAATAAATGTTTAATGTTGTAACCCATCGTGATTTACTGTATCTTATACCAAAAACAGAAACAAATACAACGTCCCAAAACAATTAAATGTATAATCTCATCTTGACCATTCAAAGCAAAACCTTGGGAGAGAATAGTCGAACAATATCTGAGGATTTGATCAGTTTTATATTGTTTACCAATTTCCTCATACTTGTTTTTTTGTTGCAAAAACACAGCTTTTTTAAAACTTGTTTTTCTTGAGTGAGTGAAATGAAGTTAAGACACAGGTGTTACTTTTCCATCGTCCGAACATTCAACAAAACGTTCAAGTTTTTATTTTTGCATCAAAAACTTCGGTACTGAACATTCAATATGCATACAATAGGATGCAATAGAATTATTTTTATATTTTTGTTATTTAAGGTTAAAATGAGGGGAAATAACTTTAACAATAAATATGCAGGTATAAATACAATGTAATAGAATTTTTTAAAAAATCAATTTCTTTTTCTTTTTATTATTTATATTTTTTTTAATTGTACATTAGAAAAATAAATAATCCCTCAACATTTAAACTGCATGGCTGTTGGGGCATAACTAGTTTATGGTTTTATTTGTTTTTTTTTCTTAGATTCTTTAAAGTATTTGTAAGTTTTAGATTTTAGATTTTAAATGGTTTATATAACAAAACAATTATTTATTTCTATCGGAGCAACTATTATAGAAATTATAGATTAAAGTATGTATTTTACATTGATTTTAAATTGTTGGTTTGGTTAATACTCATTAGCTACTAAATATAATGGTTTTGATGCTTGTATTTATATAGTTAACATAATTAAACATGGCGTGGCAAACATTTTTGATGAATGAACAAAATATATTGTATAGTTGAAATATATATTGAATTGTGTTTTGTCATGGATTCAGTCAACATGGAGTGCCTCAATGAAATTGCCTAGGCCCAATACTATTCAATGCTTGAATTTCATTACTATACTATTATAGATCAATATACACAGCTGGCTGTGCTGCTGAACATCAGATTTACCTTTCGTTTAAACCTGATCAATCGACTTATATGGAAGCTCACAATGAAATAAAACCCTGTATTAACACAATCCATCATTGTCTATTAACTCACAATCTTCTCATTAACGATGAAAATACCTCATACATTATGATAGGTACCAGCAAACAATTAAATACAATTAATCCAATCACATTAAACATCGGGTCTGAATCAATTCAGCCATCACACATGCCAAAAATCTCGGACTCATCTTTGACCAGAACCTAACTTTCAAAAATCATATTTCTTTACCTTGTACAAAATCCGTTTATAAATTAAAGAAAATAAATTTATTAAAACACTATCTTACTCGACTATTGTAATCCTCCAAATATATAAAAAAAATAACAAGATTGCAAAGAATTAAAAATGCAGCTGCTCAATTACTTGTAAATAGACAGAAATGTCATCATATTAAATTTTAAATTGCATTGCTTACATATAAATCATTGAATAACGTTCCATCAAATAATTTTTATTTAATTTAATACAATCCATCCCAAACATTGAAATTAAGCAACAACCAAGAGTTAGATCTTCCACACTAGGGAGAAGGTCGTTTGTGCATTCAGCCCTTCAAGTATAGAACACCTTAACAATTCATACAAGAGCAGCCCGCTATGCATTATTTCAAAAAAGAACTTGAGATTCGTCTGTTTAGAATTGATTACGAGTCCAATGTTTTTTTCATTTCTTACTTTATTTTTGTTTTAAATTGTTATAGCACTGTAAAAGAAACCTTAGTTTGTTATATTATTAATTAAAAGTCATATAAGTGTAACAAAATATAGAATGTCCTAAAAAAACTATAGAAAATATAATTTTTTTTTTCAAAAAGAAAAACACCGAGGAAAAAAACTGATTTTTTTGCAATACTGGGTGTATATACTATTTAATAATAAATGTATCCAACAAATCCTAGTTTTGCTGCAGACTTTCAATTAAACCTTTTGAACTACATTTTATTTTGCTGCTTTTCAGATGCTTCTAACAAATTAAAGTTCAACATGGAAATGGTATTAACCTGCGATGCACCTTGGGTTCAAATACCATCGTGTCTCTATTTGTATTACACAACTCGTTTATTCCAAGTGAGTTCCTCAATGTTGGTTATCGATTAAAATATTTATTTGCTTTGTCAAATTTTAATAAAACTTTTATTCTTTATATAATTTATGTAGATCTGTTATATTTTATTTTGTATTTCAATAAAACTTGTATTGTTTTATATAATTTATGTAGATCTGCTATATTTTATTTTACAATTTCATCAATATTTGTTTCCTTTTTAATGTATTATTCACCTTTAATAGTTAAATATGATTGCTAAAATTTTTTTTTGGTAATTGTAGGTTACAATTGATCCCCGTGGGTTGCCACGTGGTCATGCATATTTCACGTGCGTTCGTGCATACAACGCTGCTCATCCAGAAAGAGGTCCAATGTTTGAAGTGCCAATAACTCTTATTGTGCCACATGTTAATCTTTTGAATGGGCATTCCTTCTCTAGGTGAGTCAAATCATAAATTACCCAAATTTTTTTTTTCATGTTATGTTTAATTTAATCCAATTCTGTAAATATCAATTTGTATACCCTTAATATTAATGCACCAACCTTAAAAAGTTGGCAAAAAAGTTTGACTTCAAGAAATCTCCGCCACATTCTTGATGATTTTTCTTCCTCTTTCTCTCTTTCCCCATAGTTTGTTGATTAGATTATTACACCACTGTTTAATCTTCAAAGCATTTGCTTCGAGTATTACAAAGGATCTTCCATTCATCCTTTTTGATCTCTCCTGTCATTACATTCACTTTCTTCTCTGTTTTAGTATTTGTGTTGAGTAAAATGTGTTTACATCAACAATGTTACCAGTCTCGTGCGGAAGTGCTATCGAAACTATTGCCTAATGATAATAAAAAAATTTCATTTACATTATGCAGAGATTCCTACTTTTTGTTTAACACCTCTGTTCAACTAAATAGTTGTTAGAACAAAAAACATTCTTTAAAATAAATAGTGTTCCATATGATATTTCAAATAATGAAGCTGTTTTTCTCTTTTATTTGACAGTCCAGCAGAACTGTTCCAGGCAGGACGCATCAAGCGGCACTTCATAGCCGTTCCATTAGGCGCCACATGGGTGACGGTGGACCTGAAAGCGTCATCGGCAGTCAAAAGTCAAAGATTTACCCTCCATGCCGTCCAGCTGAAACCTGCCTCCAGCGTTAAAACCCTCGAGTATTACAAGGTGGGTTCGTCTTTCATAGACCCTGTTAAAACATTTTTAATCAAATATTAATGGTCACTTTAATAAAGAAACTAACCCACTTTGTTTGTTGATTATATTTCGGAGTTTTATGATATTATTTTAATTTAACATTGGTTATGATCTGCTGTATAAGTCAATTGTTTTCTATAAAAAACAATCGATCAACACCTTGCCAAAAAGGAGTTAAAAACTGAAATAAATTTAAACAAAATTTGATTCATTTTATTAAGATGACGATTGCTATATCAGTTAGTGCTGAAAAGCACCTTTTTCAAGATGTGTAAAGCTTGCCAATATATAATTGTACCTTGAAAGTTTTTTTGAGATTTCTGTTTCTTCAGCTAGATTTGTCTTGGTGGAGATTTTATTTCTTTTATATAATTTATTTTAATTTCTTCCAGATTCTCCATTTAGGTCATAATGAACAAACCAGTGTGACATTTGCCGTGAGAGGCGGTTACACATTGGAAATCTGTCTAGCCAGGTGGTGGTCATGTTTGGTGGATGGCCAATTGGAAGTATCGGCTCAATTCCACTCACTCATGCCTTCTGAAGAGGAGGTGAGATTAGGTCTATTTAATTATTTTAAAGGGTTAATTTCTGTATATAGACTAAATAGTTTTAAAGTTACCCTTTAATAAATATGGTTTACTTATACAAAGAAATACTATAGTCGTTTTTGTTTGTTTTAAATATTTTTTTAATAAACTTTTTACTAGATCACTAAGTACTTTAGTTTGTTCCAAAATATTGAAGAATCCAATTTATAAAATTATAATGTAATGTAATCACAAATTTTTCTTTGTATGTTCAATTGAGAAGTTATATTTGATCTTGTGACCATTGCTAAACCTTTTCTTCTTCTGTTGCAGGTTACTTTGTTGTGTAGTGACGGAGTCAAAAGAATTGATGTGAGGTCGGTTCTCAGATCGGAAGACCTGGCCCCCACGGCTGTTCTTCGCCAACTTGCTCAAGTTAGTTGTTTTCAGTATTTGTCAAAATATTCAGAGGGCGTTATATTTTGATTTATGTTGTTGCCATGAGCAGGTGATAATGTTCTTCAACCATCCAGTTCATGAAAAGATGAATTCGTTGTTTGTAATGTTAACTTTAATATAGTTCTTACCTTTTTCTTCAGGTGTTATCTCCGACCGACAGTAAAGTTGAGGTTCTCGGAGGGGAGCGGGACACAATCCCAGGTGGAAGGCCCGTCTACCAGGTGGTGCTCACATACAACTTCTCTTTGCCAAAGTCGTTAGAGGTGAGAGTCCTACTTTAGTGGTGATTAGTAAAAATTTAGTCCCTTTCATTAAGTGTGACATAAGTATTAAAAATAACTTCATCTGAAGAATTAGAGTGCTTTGCTTAACAAATGTTGTTTAGTGTGACCCTCTACCCAATACTGTCAAACATTTATATTTATGTAGTAGTATCCAAAATATATATTATTTTTTGGCAAATAATGTTTTTTGCTTCATGCCATAGCTAGTCATTCTAGAGTTTGAAATAAGTAAACTTCAAGAAATAAATATTTTTCTTTAGTAAATTTATTTTTCTGCAGATTACCCCCAAATGCTCATTGCTCAATGACATTTTGTATGAATCACCTTACGAATCTCAACTGTGGCTGATGTTTGACAACAACAAACAATTGATCGCCTCTGGTGATGCCTATTGCAGCAAGTATGGCACCAAGCTGGACAAGGGCGACTATACCATCCGGCTACACATTCGTCATGAAAGGTCCGAGTTACTGGAAAAGTTCACCGACTTGCGGATGACTTTGCTCACCAAACTACCTCAAGAGGTGAGCTGTGCGGTTTCAAAATTATAGGTTTGATGAACGTTTCATAATGAGTTTTATCATGCAAGTGTTGGATATTTAGATCTATCAAACATGTGGTGTCGGGGTTCTGCTCACCGCCCAATCAATCTGATGGTAACTTTATCTAATTCAAGGATTGATTGTATGGTGTCTACCATCAACCTCAAATTGATGAAAAATATCCTAAAGACACAATTGCATTACATAATTATCACTCAGGAAATAGTTGTTGAATAGTTACTATTTTGAGACAAGTGGATGATTTGCAAAGCAATTCTAGGCAGATAAAGGGAAGGGTCAATAGACTCTAAAGAAGAAAAATATTTACAAAAGCACAAGTGAGGTAAGCTTTGTTATTTGAATGTGGATTACCTCACTTGTGCTATTTTCAATCCAAATAGCCTCTGTTGTGAGACACGAACATTTTTTGCTCCACTTCACCAGTAATAAAATATTAATTTAAACTTTATAAAATATTTTTTTTGTATCTTTTCTAGATTAAATTGGATATTTATTCTACATACAATAATGCAATCACATCTGGTAAGAAAATGCAACCATGTACATTGTCCTGTGGTGGCAATCAGCCAATATATATTGCCAAACCTCAACTTAGTGACAAGTAAGTTGATTAAAACATCTTCTTATTAAGCATTCAATGACATGAAATACTTTGATCAATACCAAAACTATAAATGTAAGTTGCATTTTTTAAGCAAAGTTGTCTTTTTTTTTCTTTTTATATACAAATTTTGATTTTGTTTTTTTTTGTCAGAAGCTTGTAATTGTAGGATGTGAAAACTTTTTGAAGTTTGGTTTCTCTAATTTAGAATAGCTATAAATGTATATTTGATGTTTCAATATGTTTCAGGATACTAAAAGGAATTGGGTTGTCTGTTGGTAATTATCTGATTGGATCTCTCACGTTTGCCAAAGACGAGCAGGTCAGGAAAGCTGTAAGTAGCCACAAGTTTGGGCGAATTCAAACAATGCCGGTAAGATAATAAATATGCCCTGTTTTTTAAGATTTTATTTGTTTTGGTTTTTCAAAATAAAATCTCTTTTTTGTGAAAGAGTCTTAAAGTTCAACTCCAACCTTTGAAGGGTTATTTATTATTTTATTGGCAATCTGTTTAAGAATTGTTCTAATTATATTAAAAATAACAATTAAATTTAAGCTTGATTTATAAATTAGATTTAGTTTTTTGTCCAATTTTCATTGTTGTGAAGGGCATTACTTCTCTAGAGTGGGTCAACTTGAATTATCCCATCTTTGTTCTCCCTGGAAATATAAATACGATTCCTCAATTCAATAATCATTTTCTTGCTTGTAATGTTTTTTTACATTACAACCTGTAGGCTCGTTGCTTACTATACAGTGGAAAAGAGGCCGATTCTGACTGGTGCTATACACCTGTCACGGATTGAATACCGGGAGGTACTAACTGCTTAATTTCACAGTGTTTCCATATATCTACCACAAGTCAGTTGTAATGACTATGTAAGACCTTAAAGTTTAAGTACCATGCCCACTCATTCAATAAGTCCATCTATTTACATTTCATTGTTTTTGTCTTTTCAGACCATAAGGTTTGTGTTGTTGTTGTTTTCTACCAGATAGCTTGATTCACTTGCTAATAATAAATACTTTAATTTTTCATATGTGATTGAGCACTACTCTTCACAGATCTGATTGAAAATGTTGAATGAATGTGCTTGTTTTATTTCAAATCTATGGGAAAATTAGTTACAAACAGTACTTCATTGATAAAACTCATTTTAACCTTTGGCTGATATGTCTGACTTCAGTTTCTGTAATAGTTTTTGCTATTGTAAGACACTATTGCAGCCAAGCACCTATGCCTAAATTATATAGATAAAATTATCAACCAAGTCCTTCTAGGCAAGATACAAAGATGTGGGAAAAATTATTCATATCAATATTTTTGTGTTTTCTTAGGTTTGACTTTATTCTTGTAAAAATTCTTGTAGCTGTAAGATTAGAAAATAACTTGTAAAGAACATAACCATCAATAGTGAGAAAAGGTTAAAGTTTTTTTTCAGTAACCAACATCTAGTTTGTATCTTCTATCTCACAGGAATTGCTTAGTTATTCTAAAATTAATTTGATATTTTCAAATGTTAAAATGTTTATTCTGGAATGAAAGCAAGAAGTTGGTGTTTAGCTCTTCAGAAATGTCATCATTATTGTTGACCGAGGCATTGGTACTTACATTCTACTCGTATTCAACAAAATTTTCAAGTTTTTAGTTTGTCGAGATAAAGCAAATTGTTGTTTTTTAAATTAGAGCTGCCTAGTGTATTTTTCCCCAAATATTTATATCTGTTAAATTTTATTCAACAAATAAAAGGTACCTAATTTATTATTTTCAAAATTAAATTTGTTGTAGTGAAGTTTCCAGAAAAATGAATATTTAAATTTGTTCAGCAATGATGGTGTACAGCTTTGTCAATCAAACATGGGTTTATAAAATGTCTCTTAATTGGTTGAAAAGACTGACATCATCAACATTAAGCCTATTAAACAGTTCGGTTTTGTGGAGACTCCTTATCTTTTTAAACTGATGTCCTGACGGTGATCCACAATTGTTTTGTTATTATTGGAAGTTCTTACATCACTTTTTTTTGGAATGCCAACATTTCAAATGTCTGCTTTAGAGAAAAAAAGCTTTGTTGCGACAGATGAGGATTAAATTTAACTTTGGCTCTGATTAAATTTTGTGATAAATCTAAAGTTTGATTTGAAGTAAATCGTTGCAGGATCAATATCCTTTAAAAGTAGTCATCACCTCGGATCCTGTCGCCAAGAAGAGATCGAGCGCATCAACCTCCGAAGATCGTAAAGACTCGAAGGTTTACAACGACTATCTAGAAAGCATGAAGGATGTCCAATCGTCCTGGATATCCAAGTTAGGTTTGTGTTTGCGATTCCTTTTAATTATATTGTATCACTTGCAGCACCAATGATTTGAATGTGTTCCAATTTTTCATACAAAACCATAGTTTGTTGATCCTCTTTCATCATTGTTTGGAAGCTGTTAATGCTCATTACTACACAATATAAACAACTCTTCATTTCTTTACATGTTTATGTAATACATGGGAATCCTAGTCATTCACTGATGCATTTTGCAAAGGAAACTAAATGAAAATATTTTTTGGGGAAAACTGTGGAAAAAGTTAATTGTATAACCTGGTGCTGCTAGCTAACCTTTAGTTGCAGTTCAAGTAAATAAAAAGAGGAGTTGAATACAACATCCTTAATTGGGTAAGTGCGGACCTTTTTGTCGAACGTGCATAGCAAAGCTCTACAAAGGTGTAGAAACTCCAATGTCGTCGGCGGCGTTAGACAATGACTTAAATGCTTATATATTATCTATACTATTATTATTCCTTTTCATATCGGTTTGGTTATTGGTTTTAATATATTACTAGGTATTTTTATTTGATTTTATCACTTTTTATCTTATGTAACATTGTTAATATACTGCAATTTGTAAAGCATTGAGTTGTAAATAATGGCAATGAATTAATTCAGAAACGACATCTTTATATGATGGCTGAAGACGTCTAGCCAACAACCTGGGTTCATAAAATATAGTTTCTAATGAAATTTGAATCATCTAAGAAATAAAATAACAAATCTGCGTATTACAGAAGAGTTGTATGCCACTAAAATATATTATGAGCCCAATCAATCATTTATATAGTATTATTATCATATTTCAGATAATGAAGGCAGTGAAAAGTTGTATCAAGAAACTATAGCAGTAAACCCAGAACATTTGGCTGCACATGTTGCTAGGCTGCAATCAATAGATATGTCAGATGCCAACAACAGACCTACAATTATTGCTCTTTCCAAACAAATTACAACTTCTATTAAAGTGTCTTCCTTACTTGCATTCTATGGTACAAAAACTGACAGTAGGCCAGATGCTTCAAAAATCAAAACCCAGGTAAATCTATTAATTTTTTTCCACAGAGGTATACATTTTCTTGAGCTCGTATATAACGTTCATTTGAAATACTAATAAAAATGAAATAATGCTGCGAAAAATAATATGTTTCTATTATGTAAAATTTGTATCCAACAAAAATCACGTATGATCAGCGAAGCTAAGCAACGTTGGGTCTGGTTAGTACTTGGATGGGTGACCGTCTGGGAGCGCCAGATGCTGTTGGCAACCGGCGGTGAATGTGCATTGCACCCATAGCCTGGTCCATTGGGACCAAATGATAAATAAATAAATAAAAATACAAAATAAAAGACTTGATATTAAAAAAACTCCTAAAATAATAATGTTTACATATTAATTTTATATAAAAAATCAGCAAAAGAAATCCAGATCAACAGTACTGTTTCTCCAGTAACTGGAAAAGTACCACCAACCCCCCAATCAAGAAGAGGTATCGGTCAAAACTCTATGGTGCTAAAAACCAGTTTTTTTGTCCTTCAAGATTTTTTTTTCGTCCTCTTTTAATCAAAAAATTAGCCCAAAGTGGCCTTTTTCTCCAATAAAAACTTGAAAACGACCGAAACCGATCAAAAACGAACGTCCTCTATAAAATGAAAAATATTTTTCATCACTCTGCAAAACTCTACTGGTTTGTACCTGAAATTTAGACAGTAGCAGAATAATTGAAATTAAGTTTTCTAATAATATAATAAATATGGATTGTTTATAGTTAGTAATTCTTCAGTTTATTCTGATTGACCCAATTAGTAGAACAACAGAAACAATAATGGCTTACAGAACTGGACTTTTTCTCAGCTAAAAAATTGTTCTTCTGGTTCATATACTCGCATAAAAATATTGCTGTGATCTTCTGCAGTGCTGAATATCCAAGGTTTTTATGCTGGATACCCACAAGTTTTGTACTGAATATCCACAAGGTTTTATGCTGGATACCCACAAGTTTTGTACTAAATATCCACAAGATTTTATGCTGAATACCCACAAATTTTGTACTGAATATCCACAAAGTTTTATGCTGAATATCCACAAGGTTTTAATGCTGGATACCCACAAGTTTTGTAATGAATATCCACAAGATTTTATGTTGAATATCCACAAGGTTTTTATACTGAATACCCACAAGGTTTTATGCTGAATACACACACAGTTTTTATGCTGAATACCCACAAGCTTTTATACTGAATACCCACACGCTTTTATGCTGAATAACCACAAGCTTTTATGCTGAATACCCACACAGTTTTATGCTGAATCCCCCCAAAAGATTTTGTGTTGAATAACCCACAAGGTACAATTATTCAGGTTTCAATTTGGTGGCTCTTCAAGTTACGGACAAAGGGGCAAAAAACGGAAGAAGGAAGAAGAAGAAGACTACGAACAAATGATTTTACCTCATTTAAGGTCAGTCATTTAAATGGTTTTTTGTTGGTTATTTAAATGTATTGAAATACATAAATATAATTTAATTCGGCATTTGTTTAAAAATATTTGAATAAGTAAAAAATCTATTGAAACAAAGGCAATTGTGAGTATGCAAAGCCTTTTTCTTAACCACTTTGTCAAAGATTAAATCACTAGAAAGAGATTTTTTATCTTGGAAGGCAATACTTCTAGAGATAAAAACGCTAAATACATCAGCAGAAATTAAAAACTCTTAGTTAACACTTAACTATTTTTTGTAACAACGGTGATACATTTGTCTAATGGTTTACTCCATCTTATGTTACACCAGTGATAAAAATGTTTTTAATTACTTTATACAGGTAACTAGTTGCCTGTATAAAGTAATTGAAACATAAATAGATTGATTTGTGCACTAGTGTTACAAAAGATTGAATAAGCCATTAGTTTTATGTATCACTGGTGTTACAAGAATTGGTTAAAGTGCTAACATCAACCTATGCCTTTCTTTAGGGTTGTTGCTGTAATTTTTTCCATAATGACGTGTTGCATTTTGGTTGCCTTTTCAGACAACTGGAAAACACAAAAGCATATTCATACAACACTTTGGAGCAACTCTACTACAGCTCCTGTGAAGAACTAAACATTGATCTTATTCTCGAACTTCTCGTGCACATTTCGAGGAAACCTCCTGGTGCCGTTTTAGTCTTTTTGCCAGGCTGGACTGATATTTCCAAATTGGATAAGCTGATTAAAGAAAATTCGTTCTTTGCATCTCGTAAGTTAATCTTTTCTGACGTTCTTAGCATTTTGCAAGCTCAGCTCTTAAAATTTTTGTTCGATCACAATATTATATTTCATGTTTTTTATTATTTTGGTGTAGTTTAACGTGTTTTTAGTAAATATTACTTCACTAAATTTCCGATCATCTATGCCTAGTTAATTCATGTTAATTCATTATTTTCCCTCAATACATTAAAGTTCTGTAATAAATTAATCAACCAAAAAAGTAGGTCATTTGTTGCTAATTTTTTATGAGAATTGACGTTAAAACAAATTTCAGATCGGTTTTCCGTCCTTCCGTTACACTCGCTGATGCCAACGACCAATCAAAGGGAAGTTTTTGATCCGCCTCCAAAAGGTAAGTCCACTTTTTAAATTTAAATTTTAGTCGAGCATGTTCAAGAAATCACTACATAGGTGTTGTTTTTCGTTTGTTGTCGTCGTCGTTGACCCACTCTTTCCATGACATTGAGGATGGATTCCTCACGTTGGTTGGTGCAGTCTTCACCTCAGTAGGTCTGCATTGACATCTGTGGCACAGGGTGACATTTTATTTATTTTAGGTTCTGTGAGGACAAAAATATTTTTTGGAATATTGCCATTTAAAGGACCTTTTTCTACAATCATTACACAGAGAACTTTTTCCAAGAAAAGCATTATTTTAAAAGATATTTCTTTATAATTAGATTCTGTGAAGACAGAACCAAAATGTCACACTGCTGTGGGAAAAACATTTGTTAAACTTTTTGGTTTTTTTATTTTATAGAATTTTTCATTAAGCTGTGTTTCAAAATCCAGCTCAAGTAACTGACCTCTGATTTTTGTTGTTCTCGGGTGCGGCGGTTGATTTGTGGACTTTTAAATAACTTGCACAATTTTTTCAAAACAATAAAAAATTACGTTTCTGAGGAATTTACTTGAATGGAAATAAATATTTTGTTTAAAATAGTAGTTTTAAGAATTTTTGTGAATTTCAGGCGTCCGTAAAATAGTGTTGGCAACCAACATCGCAGAAACGAGTATAACGATAGAAGACGTCGTCTATGTCATAGATGCGGGCAGAATAAAAATCAAGACCTTCGACAAAAGTGCAAATCTGGCAGTCTTGCTTCCTCAATGGGTCACCTTGGCCAATGCAAAGCAGAGGAGAGGTCGGGCAGGGCGGTAAGAAACATTTGTTGCCATTAAAAACATTGTTGCCATTAAAGACATTTTTAATGTGAAATAATTCCTTGTCATTATTATTATCTTTTAGATTTTTGATTGTGAAGTGCAGTAAAAAATGATCTTGAAGAGAATTTTAGGAGTAGCTACTATATTATATATAAGAGATGTTGTAATGTTGTATTGAAATTACCAAAATTTATGCAATACATTTTTTGTTCTAAATATGTTTTCAATTTGTTTCTTTTTAAAAAATAAAGTGATTATCTGACACTTTTTTTCCAGCTCCATTAATTTGTGAAACTTTTTAGTGTACAAAAGGGCGAATGTTACCATCTGTTCACAAAGGCGAGGAAGATGCTACTCGATGCCTACCCAACTCCCGAGATCCAAAGAACTCCTCTCGATGAAATTCTCCTGCACGTCAAAATCCTGAAGTTGGGTCGAGTGAAGACAATTTTGTCAAAGATTATGGAACCTCCCGATGAGGAAGTGGTCGACCTATCTTTACAGGTTTGTTTTAAGGCAGTTTTTCTTTTTTTATGATAGAATATTATACAGCACATTAGCTACACTGGCAAAGAGCACTGTTGCCAACAGCATCTGGTGTTCCCAGACGGTCACCCATCCAAGTACTAACCAGACCCAACGTTGCTTAACTTCGCTGATCATACGGGAAGCGGTGTTTCAACGTGGCCAAGGCCGTTGACTGCAGCCTTTCTTTTAACCACTTTGTCAAGTATGGAATTATATTACAACTCGGATGTCTTTTTCTATCTTGAACCACACCTTCATTAATTTATCTTTCTTGTGAATCTCAACTGCATCACTAAAGAGTTTTCTGTTTATTAAATTGGATAAATTGAAATGTCTTTCAGGCTGTTTGTTTGAATGTCAATGCCTCAATAAGGGGAAATAAATAACACTTTATGATTTATTCCGCATATGCAAAGTTTTAGTCTGAAAGAAAATCTGATCTCAATTTTCAATCAAATAATTAACCTGATCAACATTCCATTTTTAATATCAAATATCCACAAAATGTATGTTCGAAAATCAAGGTTAATGTAATGTATAGATATGCATCAGAGTTGAGTGTCTGAAGGTAGAGTGATTTATCATTGTAGAGTATGTTTTTAAACTTAATAGGCCTGTCGTAGAACTGCCAGGAGGATGCCCTCCTGCAAATCACAACACTGATACTCTGATGATGTTAGTTGACATCGAAATATTTATAAAATATTGAAAATAAAGATCTAAAACTTATTAAATGTAATTTACAAAAAAATAAATCAATTTCTTACACATAATTGGCTACATTAAAAATTTTTGGCAGAAACTTCAATACATCAACGCACTAGACACAGACGAGAACCTAACCCCACTCGGGTTCCATTTGGCCCAACTACCGATAGATCCTCTGACGGGAAAAATGTTGGTGATGGGAGCCATTTTTTCGTGCATCAGTCCCATCCTAACCGTCGCCTCGGCCCTGTCCTTCAAGGACCCTTTTGTCATTCCTTTGGTAAGTTCGATTGTGTGCCTCGGCCCTGTCCTTCAAGGACCCTTTCGTCATTCCTTTGGTAAGTT
>JARUHE010320261.1:0-31698 GCA_031471125.1 Archaeomysis grebnitzkii | reverse complement strand
ATGGTATCAAATACATGGGTATTAAATCTTATTTTTAGTATTCTTTATACCTTTGAAATTCTATCACTCTAAAATAACTTCATAAACATTTATAAAAGTTGTGAAAGTAATTTGAATAACTTCATAAACATTTATAAAAGTTGTGAAAGTATTTTGAATAACTTCCTAAACATTTATAAAAGTTGTGAAAGTATTTTTAATAGCTTCATAAACATTTATAAAAGTTGTGAAAGTATTTTTAATAACTTCATAAACATTTATAAAAGTTGTGAAAGTATTTTTAATAACTTCATAAACATTTATAACAGTTGTGAAAAGATTTTTAAATTGAAGTGTATGCGTTTTACAAAAGTTATATATTTAATTCATCCACCTACATCATAAAGTCATTTTATTATGAATGTTATAAAAAAGAGTTTTTTGTCTGGTAATTATAGCCTTACCCTAGAATCATCTTCAAAATTATATCCTTAAACACGTTCTAAATATAACAACACAATTACACATTTCAAAAACAAATCAATTTAAAAATTCTAAACATAAATAGAGCATTACAACTATTTTTTTGAAGCATTTCATAGATCTTTTACAGACTTTTTAATTTTTAGAAGTAGCTTAAAAACATTAACTAATTTTAGTCAATTTTAAATCAAGTTAATTAATATGACTTTGTGCTTCAAAAAGATGTTTGATTGCACCAAGAAAAATTTTGGACAACTTACCTGGTTAATTTTTGGCCAATTTGTTCCCTAAATTCTTTTCTTTCATTATCCGACTGTTGAGGAATAATATTTCTGTCTATAAGTTCTTGTCTGTTCGGTCTAAGGGCTAATTTCTGTGCTAGGCTGTCTTTTCTTGCTATTTTGTGTGCAAAGTTACCTGGGGGAGGAGAAGAAAGATTAACACAATTGCTAAGCTTTAACAAAAACGTCAATTTGGAATATTTTTCAGAAGAAAAATAAAATAGTTTGTAAAGTTCAACCAAAAGTTGAAACTCTTTCATCAATTCAACTCACCATGAAAAGTTTTAGAAAAACGGGGCATGAAAAATAACAAAAAGTTGATTAGTGCACGAACATTGCATAGAACCATATTGAGACTTCAAATAAATTGCATATTCCACCTTTTTCCAAATATATATCCAATATAATTGAGTCTGGGAAGTACATCTTCGATGATGAATTGTATCATTGTAGTTTGATGATGAACCAAATATATAATTACTTAATATTTATGAAATATCTAATTTGCAAACTGATAGAAACTCATCTCGATGTTCACATACAAGATATCTTGATAAACTTTAATTCACAGATGCAACTAATCAATTCAAGATGATTGATAAATACTGTTTCAGCAACTACTAGCCATGGATTCTATTTATTTAGCACTTGAACTCAAGGATATTTTTTTCATTGCACAGTGGTTCAGACGTTCAGATTCGTGCATACATCATTGCCTTTAACAAATTGTTAATGTTCAAAGTATAACAAATCCTTATTTAACAAAAGTTTTTTTCAACTAATTAAAAAGACAAACTCATCAAAAATTTCATTTAAATTCGATAAGCAAATTATGACTTTATTAATGATAAGCTAATCTGTAGATCATTAATGATTCAAAACTTTGATTTCTGCAGAGAGAAAATGTTATTAAATCCAAATATCTCTTCATTTAGAGATTTAAATGACCTGTAATACTGTAAACCCAGGTAGCTATGCATTATGTATCCTATAAGAAATTCAAGCAATGGACTGGATACCTTAGCACAAAGTTCCTTGTTATGTGCAACTGATTGGTCAGTATTTTTTAAATGAAACTCCAAGAAGTTAACATTTACATTTCTAAAGACAAGCTAACATAAGCACAATACACAAACTCTAATGCCAATTTCTAACTATCACAATTTAGTGAAATAAAAAAGTGCTTAACAGAATGACAGAATGAGTGAAACATGAAAAATAATGAGACATGTAAACAAAAAATGAACAAACATTTAAACAAAAACAAAAAATAAATATAAGAATTAATGGATTGTCTTACTATATATAGATAAATTATTCAATAATATTCATATTTCAAATAGATGGGGAAAATTTGTATGTAATAAAAGTAAATTTAAATTTATACATAATTTGCTAGTAAACATTTACACTTATTTTATTATGTAAACTTGTGAGATTTATGTTAAAAATATAATTTAAACTTGATAATTTTAATAATTTCAAATCAAAGGTAGTTTTGTAAAGAAAACTTATAAAGAAAAAACTGCATAAGCAGAAAATAAAATTTTGTGTGAAATAGCTATAAAAAATTCTGAATTAAGGGTGATGCAAGAGTATTTCAAAATTTACATGATTCACATTGGACCAAACACAAAAAAACTGTAATGACATCAGGACCTTTCACAATAGATGTTCCTAAAATTAATTATTTGAAGCAAGAGTCAAAACAAAACTTAATATCATATCAAAATTATAAAACATTTTTTAAATTTACTGATAAAGGTTATATTTTTTTGTTGGAAAAAAATGAAATTTTGGCCATGAGAAAAACAAAACATACTTTTGTACTATAAAAATAGCCATTCTTATCATAATTTTTAAATACTATTTTGTTATCAATTATGAACGTTAGTTTAAAAGAATAAAACATTTATGCCAATGGAAATTTGTGACACAAGATACCGATATACAATTTTGGTTGCATATGCTATGAAAATTAGTTAAGAAACATTAAAGCAATACAATCAATGTAGAATGATAACATTTCCACAAAATAAGTGCATCTGGTTACTTCAAATCAAATTAATCAACAAGTTTTGGAGTAAATGAATATTTTTTTTTATCTATAAAATGGCAAGATACCAAAATATAATGAAATGTACTCACTTAAAGTTGTATAAATATGCCTAATCAAATCTTCAGTATGACATGAAAGCAAAAAGATAAGGTAGGCATAAATCTAAGACAGCATATTTCTAGCATAAAACATAACAATAATAAAGTTGTAATAATAACATCTCTCAACACACACCATGCTTAGGAAAATTCATTTTAAGGCAACTTAGTTGTGTGTGAAGTTTAATTAAAACAGTTGTATTAAAGAAACTTACAATTAAACAAAAACATTTTAAATGAAGGAAGAAAATGGGTAATACTCGCATGATGAATGATTTCCATAAAACTAACAACTAAAGTAAATAATTATTAACAATTCTTAAACTTTGTCGAGAAGTTCTCTAACTTGGACGACTCAGTAGTTGAAAAAAAACATGAAATGACAGAGCTTCATTATCATACTATTCTAAAGTTTAGTTAAAGCAAAAATCTTATCAACACACTCACTGTACAACAGGTTAGAATTAAAAGGAATGAACATCCGCTATACTGTTTAATCTATCTATTTGCAAATTAAATATTTCAATAAATCAGGTAAGCACCTGCAATTTTGAATTAGAGACAAATGATACAAAACACAGAAGATGACTTATTTTCCAGGCGTTTCAAGGACCTAAATTAATTCACAGCTGTTAGCCAACAAAAACAAACTTACTCCCGTCTTCCTCGTCATCGTCTCTGTACAGCGTCGGACCATCATCAGAGTCGGAGTCGTCTATCCTGGACTCCTGCAGTGAACCCGGTAGAGTGGTATTTGGTGGCAAGTACGTGAATGGCATGTTGTTCTCTTTGTTTTCACTATTCGATTTATCACTTGTCAAAAACTTGGGTTTTGAACTGCAAAATAAATTGGTATGTTAGTGATAAAAAATTTGATCAAATAAAGCATACATATAGGACCATTAGGTAATTGTAGTATATTTTAAAATGAAAATTCACATAATACATTTTTTCTAATTGAAATGAACATTAATTAAAATTCTAAAAAAAAGTGCAAATTAAACCATGCAAAATTAATAAAAAAAAAAAAGGCATTTGTATAGTACTAAAATTGTATACAAAAAAAATAGATTCCAATTTTACATACAAACAAACAGATGTGTTTATAAACTAAAATATAAAGTTAAAATAGTTGAGAGCAGCAATTACCTATTTTGAATATTTAATCACTGGCTTCATTCATTCTCCGAAAGATATTTCCTCGAAAATGTGCGACATCCAAAATTTGGAATGTAAACAAGAAGTGGTATTTGTAATATCAAAACTAGGTTCTTTTTTAAATTGAAGACCATTCCTACCGTTTTCTATATTTGACTAACAAATATGCTACCAAAAATTGTGAATGACTATTTATATTGGTGATAAAAAACTAAAACAAAAAATATTTAACTTTTTAACCATTTCCATACAAGGGACCAAGAGATCTTGGGCCAGCCTAGAGAAAGGATTAATCAAGTTAATGTTTAAAAAGGAGGTGCAAATAACCATGCAGGTATGTTTGTTATATCACATTCAATAAACAAGCTTTTTTTCATTATATTTTTGCAAAAATTGAATGTTTGAGGTAGTTCCATCAGCAATTTTCTTGAAATAATACAGACCACTCTTGGCCTAAAAACAACACAACTAAGAATTGTTGAATTAAACAAAAATAAAATGGAAATATGCACAATGAAACTAAGATACGAGTATTATTTTTAAAAAAATTACTTATTATTATAATTATTTCAAGCAACTTTAATAATATAGAAGGAAAAATTATGTTTTGAAAAGTTGGAAAAATAACAAATTAATGAATTTAACAAAGAAAACTTTTATTGTATGATTTAAGGAAAAATGAACATCAGAAAATATTTGTGAAATTTTGAAAGGTAAGTTTAATGAAAATATCTGCATTGAAAATGAAAAATTACTCAAGTGTTGTGTGGAAGCCATATATCATGGTGCTATTTAATTCATAGAACATTAAAAAATATTTTTTTTATATAAATTCTTTAATGAAAAATAAAACAAATAATAAATCAAACCTTAAATTAAAAAGTGATTTATATTATTATAATTTTGTTATAAAGATTTGTATTCAAATTATTTTTTCAGGTTAATTTGACCAAGAGGTTTAATTCCAATATTGGGCTAATGATTAAAATTTAGATTCAAGCCAGCCTGTAAATTGGACACTTGCATAGACACCGATACAAACCATTGAACATTTGAACATGTGAAATGGAGGACAAGCATGCACAGTTGAACAAAAGATTTGAGAAAGACTTAATAATGGACTATACACTTGATCTATTCATCAGCTGAACCACTTGGCTTTAAATTTTCATTAAAAAATAAATTTTAAATATTATCTAAATCATAAATTTACAAATAAACAAATTTTTTTTTACAAAAAAAAACTAAAGCATTTTCAATTTTTTTTTCAAAAAAGTTTAACCTGCACTGTAAAGTCATAATATGCAACAATGATTATGAGTTGAATATACAAAATACACAATTTCACCAAAAAATAAATGTTTTTAAATGGACTGACTAATGATTTACAATAAAAAAAAAAGTTCTTTGCTCATATTAACTTGAAGTACTTAAGAGCAACAAAAGTGGCAATATTTGTGCATGCGACGTGCATCGGCTAATTTGGCTGCGGCCGAGAAACGAAGGAAATAAATGGATGTCATACCTGAACCTAATCCTAACATTGGTTCTCAGGGGAAGACGTCTGTTTGTGGAAAGGGAAGGAGGACAGATTGCATAAATATGGTTACCATGTTAGAAACTAAATATTAGATGTACTAGACTTTAGAATACTAGAAACACTAGACTTACACAACTAAATGTACTAAAATTAAGAAATATTGGATTTTTAAAATACTACTCTTAAAGCAGTAATTAAATAGTAAACAAGAAAAGTCATATCCACAATCTCTGATAATTCTCAAAATTATTTTTTTTACCAAATAGTTTTCTTAGACAATATAATTATGTTTAAAAGACAACTTCTAATAAATTAAAGAATATAAAGACAATTGTATTTAATATGGAAACTTGGAATTATTTGAACTGATTTTTATTTTCCAACAAATTATTTAAATAATCAGAGAGAGGAAGGAAGACTATTCAACCACAAATATCTACCAAAAAAACAAACATTTTTTATTAAGCCTACAAACTTAGCTTCATTAGTGAACATTATTTAAGACAACCATAAAAAAAATTCCAAATAAGATAAACTTGAACTTTTATGGACAGAATATGGGAAGCTTCTTATCTTGAAATTTAGCAATTTTTTTAATACATTTACACAAACTATTTTGTAAGTAATCAAGTACAAAATATTAATGAAATAATAAACTTTCGTACAAACAATGTAAACATTTTTTTTATTATTGTCTTAACATCAATTTGTGGTCAAATTTAATTATAGTTTTGGTGCCAAACTTGGCAAATTATTTTTTAGGTTATCTTTTAACTAATTTTTTGATAATTATAATTTACAAATTAAAAATTGTATTATTATTTATTGAGGCAATTGTTACTACATACAAATGTTTCCTTGTAATACAATTACTGACTAATGAAACAATCAACCTTCTTTAAGAATGCAAGAGTTTTCCTTATTGTTTCATAAACTCAAAAGTTACTTTTAATCCCGAAAACATAGATTGGATTTTCAATAAAAAAAATTAAGAATGCACACTAAATATTAATCTGTAAAAGAGCATCACCTGTTTCTGCCATGCCCGAGCTCCTTGCCCCCCTCCTGAGTGGGAGTACCAGCAGGAGGGGTGCCAGCACTGCCATTCGTGTGACCCTTCTTTTTGAGGGCAGACTTGAGCGGTTTGGCATCCAGCTTTGGCTCTCTGGCAGGAACCTCCTCGACTCGAGAGGTGTCTAGGTAAGGCGAATGGTAAAAACCTCCGTTTTCTACATCGGAGCCGTCATCTTCATCTTCAATCTCCTCGTCTGAAATTGTATAAATTTGTCAGAGTTTTGTATATAATTTGAAAATAATATAATTTCCTGAACACACTTCACATATTTAACCTAGACATTAACTAAAGTTTCATCATGTGCAAATAAAATTGTTGGAGCAAATTTTTACTCGAAGGTGTTTTTCACCTGATTTGCAACCCATCAATGAAATAAACTGGTTTACTTTGAAGATATTCTAAGTATAGAATCCAACAACTTTTATATTATAGCAAAAATATATGAAGCATCTTTATCTTAATATACCCAAAATAAAAGTTGTTCATAGATGAACATTTTAGTTATCAAAATTATATGGTCCACCAGCAAATATTTGTTGGTAATGGAAAAAAATGTAATTCAAATAAAAATGGAATTTCCATACATCAGAAAAACACCCTAAATTGGCCAGAACTTCATATTTAAATTTTTCAAAAGCCGATGTAATAAGCAAAATAGTTGGAGCTAACAAAAAAATAAATTACACACCATCAAACATATGTACACAGTGAAGAACTTAAGAATAAGTGAATTTTTATCGGCACTTTTTTTAAGACAATCAATATTATATAAGAAACTCATGATGTTAAAAACAGCTTTATAATATTAGAATTGAATGAGATTTTGATTAAAAATTTGATTTTAAAACTCTAAAAAAAAAGCCAAAAGATGGAGTTTGAGTTTCTTCAAGTTATAAAATTCAATAATTGTTAATACTAAAACAATATTATTTTTAAATTCAAGATAACAAAAAGTTTAAAAAAATTAGACAAAATTTATTCAGATTTTGCTAGATTAGAAATAATGATAAATATCAACAAAGTGAATTTAAAATGGATCTTAACAGAATATTTATCATTGACAAGTTCCATTAACTGTGATATATATGAAAACAATTTTTTTACTTTGTGTGAAAAAATGATGAAAAAACAAACTATTTTCATAAAAATATCTTTTGTTTTTAATTAATTATAATCAAAACAGTATCAAATAAAATTTGATGTAACCTGTTAACAAAATATTTAAATGAGTAACAATTTTGAAATTTTTCCACAATAAAATTAAGGGTTAAGAAATTCATGCACTTGTCATTTTAATACATTGAATAATGTATTGAACCCTGCCTCCTAAGGCAGTTTAATCTTTATCAATTTATACCAGGCAAAATAATTTAACAATAAAGACTGTACTCAAAGAAATGAATTCAAAAATACTTGTTTGGTAATTCTACCTTACTTTTAAAAAAAATACAAACCAAAACCCAAATAGGTAAAAAGTTTTATAGAATTTGTATGAAAAGTTAGTTTAACATACCAAAGTTTTATGAAATTCAGATAAAAACAACAAAAAAAACGTTGGTGGCATTTAATGAAGACCAAAACTGGTTGGCTTTAATAATAACTCTGAAAGCTCAAGTTATTTTTGGTGCACAAGGGAAAATCACAAAAATTGAAATTACTTTTAAATAACAAAATTGAAATTACTTTTAAATAACAAAATTGAAATTACTTTTAAATAACAAAATGAAATTACTTTTAAATAACACAATTGAAATTACTTTTAAATAAAAAAAAATTAAATTACTTTAAAAAAAAAATTAAATTACTTTTAAATAACAAAAAATTACTTCTAAACAAAACTATCATACAGAGAAGGATTTCATGTAGTTTATGAAAATTAATCTCTAGATTATAAATAGAAACATATTAACAAATTAAAAAAAGTCCCACATTAATTTGAATGCACAATAAATTCACTCAAACATTATAGTTTATGAAGGAAAAATTGAATCATTCCCAAATCATTTACCAGCTGGAGAGAACTCTGCCAATCTAGCCTCAAACCAAGCTAAAATACCATTTGCAGAATTCATTTCCTCATCATCATCCTCGACACAATCTTCATATTCCTCATCAGGAGCATACTCATCTGATGGAACATGAATATAAGTGGAAATGCTTGTTTGGGCAATATAGTTTTGTGTGATATACAATCTCCAAACTTTATTCTTTTAAAAATCAACACTAACAACATTATACTGTATATGCTTTAATGATACACACGCCTAATCAAAATTAGTTCTCCAATAAAGATTTTCTGCAAATAAATTTTTATTTTCTTAAAAACTTTATTTGAAATTTATACATCACAGTAAATGAGGAAACCTATTGTTAATCTATTGTTTACTTATACATTATTGTTTAATCTTCATGAATTTCAATTCCAATGTTTGAACCATAGATTCTGTTCTCATTCCATTTCTAGAAACTTGTCATTTGAGATTTGATCCACTGAGGTAGACAGCACTACAGATGAAAAAAAATAAGAAGGTCTATCCAACATAAATGATGAAAGAAAAGAAAGAAGAAGCTCATGATACGACCACAAAAGAAATGAAGGAAAGTGTACAAAAAATATCCCTATAGTTACAGCAATTCTGGGGTGTGTGCACAGAAAAGACTAAGTTAGGACAATGTTGTATGCAGTCCTCCTTTGCAGTCATAATTCAATTTTCACGGAAATGCTCTATAGCAATGTGGGAAAAGAGTGTGAGGAGGGCTTGGAATAAAAGCATATAGTATACACTTTTTGTAAACCCTGCAGTAAGAGACATGGCTGTATTTTGTAATTGAACAAACCAAAATTTCAATTTAAAATAAATTGTTATTAATAACCATTTAGGAATTTAAAAATGTTCACATTAAAACATTGGGAAATAATTCAATGAAAGATTAACTCACCATCATACTCGGAGATGTTGATTGAGTGACCCGACTGTGTCTGCATGTTGGAATGCGACCCGGAATCAGGTGCATGGTAGGGCGGTGGCGGGCAGTTGCGGGCATTCACCATGGGCGATGGGGAGGAGAACATGGGCGGGGGTGGGATTGGTCCAATTTCGGACACGGGGATGGGTGGCTCGGGCAGGTGGGCATGGTTGTGCCCATGACCGTGGTGATATTTGGCATTTGACGGATGGTCCTGGTGGCCGCCGTAGTGCAGACGACCGCCATCTGAGGCAGCAGTCCCACCATGGAAGGTGTAGGTGTCTCGCTGGTGCACCGGGTGTAGGCTGGGGGGGATTTCGGTGGGCAGCACTTGCACACCACCCTCGGGGCCTGGAAATAGTCTCGTTATAAGAGGTGTTGATAAAACTCTCGCCTAAATGGTGGACCACAAATTACATTCTAGTTTTAGAACTAAAGTCTAAATCAAATGTCTAATTATTATGACTTGTATTTAATCTTAAATTATTGCACGGGGAACTTTTGAATGATAATGCAAGGTCTAAAATAGATTAACATCTGCAATAAAATTAAAATAACTAAAACAAATGGAAAATCTAAAGTTTTATATGTGTACTGTAGAATGTAAAGTACAACAATTCCAAAATATTGACAACATAAACAAAAAATATTTTAGACCTCAATTACCATTAAAAAATTGAAATGTAGTTTGCCAGGTTAGAACACATAGTTTGGGACACTGAAAAATTTAGCACTACACAAAGCAACATCAAGTTTGTCATTTATAAGTTTCTTTCTTTTAATATATAGAAAATGCAGGTCTAATTTTTGTGTCTAATGTAAAAATGGCATTATGCTAAAGCTTACACAATTACAATCCCTCGAAGAGTGAACAATTTTTTTTCTATTTTAACATTCAAGCCTAATAAAAACGTAGTCAAGAAATTAAAAATCCTCAAATGTTATTTAAAATTTCATAAAACATCAATTAACAGTTTTTAAATCAACTGTATCTAATTATTACTTGATATATTTGCATTAAAACATCACTTTAATTTCAACTTAAGCAACACAATAACAATACTTTACATAACATAAATTTATAAGCTGGAAATTATATTTAAGAATGGTTTTTAATGTCAATGATTTGAAAATTTTGTATTATATAGTTGTTGATGAAAAATAATTTAGAAGTATTCAATAAAATAAAGAAAAATGTGCATTTAAAATACTGTATTAAGGTGAAAAATTTTAAAATTTTTGATTTGTTCCAAGTAAACAAATACAAAATGAGATATTTAATAAATGCTAATAAACTAATTCCTGCACTATTAAAAAATGTTCTTAATATTTTATATCAGGGTTTGACTTCATGCTTAATGATGTGAACAAACAATTGTTGGACTTTAGTGAATGAAACCACTAAGGTTGACTGAGTATTCAGTGATGATATAGTGAGACAGAATTGTTTAACAAGAATGTTTATAGATATTTTGAAAATAATTATTCAGAAAATAAAATAATAAAAAAGTTTTCACATTGTTAACATAATTTATGGAACCTTTTAAGTAAAGTTAATCCCACCTGTGAGTAATTCATTCAACTTAATGTTTAAGGTTATCATTTTTGAGTTCCAGGATGGTAATTTTTCCTAATAAATGGTTAACCTTAAAAAAAATGAATTTTTTTTAAACTTCAAGCTATTCAGCAATGTAAAGCCAAAAAAATACTTTACCAAACAGCAACCTTTAATATAACGTAATGTACTAAATGCTACACATCGACTACTTTATCAAATATTCCTTGCCTATTATATTGAGATTTAATCAAAGTGTTGGAGCAAATGAAACATTAAAGTATATATTTCAAAAAATGAAACATTAAAGTATATATTTCAAAAAATGAAACCTTAAAGTATATATTTCAAAAAAAGTAAGTCACACTGTGGAAAATTTAAAAAAATAATTTAGATGTTTAATAAGCAATAAACATTTTTAACTTGAAAAAAAACTATAAAATTATTCAAATTTAAGAATATTGGAAAAATACTTTAAAACTGTTAAATATGAAAAGTTTAAAATATCTAGATCTAATAAAACTTTATATATTCAAATAATATACAAGGTTCAAACTGTTTCCATGCATTTTGAAAAAAATGAAAGGTATGTTTGTTTAAATAAAATTGAATCAAAAATATTTTCCTCATTTTAAACAAAAAAAACACTTTCCTATTAAATAAAGATTTTATCTAAAAAACGTTTCCACATATTCAATATAAATTGAAAGGGCAAAAATAGAATTATTTCCTTCATGTATGGCACCAACATTAGTTCAGTATAGTTTAAGATTTGTAGTACAAAATGAAACAATATAAATCATTATATAAATTTTAAATTTTTACAAAAAACAATCAAGCCTGCAAAACTGAATCCATTTTTCAGATATTAAAATACCAAAAACTTAATTTTTCTATCATGTTTATACGTTATTAATTGATCTTCATTACAGAACATGAAATCCCCAAAAAAGAAAAAAAGATTTTTTCACAACACCAAATTTTAAAACTAAATTTAGCGAGGCTTCAAGAAAAAAGTTCTGAAAGAAATTAAATCCTTTCAAATAAAGTTGAACTCCAACAAATTTTATATCAATAAACAAATACAGGTTAGATTGAAAGTATTTCTTCAAAATCATAGAATTTTATAAATGACCAGAATTTTAAAATACTTTTTATCACATTACAAGAACGCAAGAACGAACTAATTGAACAAATTAGTTTTTTATAAATAAAAAGTACCTGTAAGTCAAGGTTAAAAAGACATTTCTTGCCTATCTTCAAACATAACATTTTTTACCAATTATGTACTTCAAAATTAAATTAATTTTGAGAGTATTCACAAAAACAATTATTCTAAACATTATGTTTCATCATGCAGATCCATAATGATACCAAATAAAATTTTACATCATCAATATTTTCCTTTTGAATGCACAAAACAATTCCATAAGAACAACATTAGTGGCGTAATGGACATAAACGCAACAACTTCATCGTTCACTCATAGGAATAAAAAATTGTATCTATTCCAATCATGCCTTATTAAAATTGTTCTTCATTAATGCATTTATAAAACTTTAAACCGAAACTTTTTATGGTTATGGTTATCTGCCAACATTATTACAAACAGCTCCTCACTACTTGTCAGCATAAAAACATTGCTTTTGTATGTTGTAGCATATGGATAAATAATAATAAATTAAAATAACTTATTGGTGAGCACTGTGTGTTAGTAAATAGAGAAGGAGGTTGATGGATGATGGAGGGATGTGTGTCATGCAGTGTGTCATGCTGTTCATGTCATGCGTTCGCCCTGCATGAGGACTCACCGGGGGTACCTGTGCGGCCCTTGGTCGCCGTGGAGGAGCCACTATTACCACCACCTCCCGCAGTGTGTGTGGAGGAGGAGGAGGAAAAGGTCTCTGCCCCGACAGACAGTCGGTTGGCCTGCGCAAAGGGCGTCGGGGCGTACGACACCGTCGTGGACCCGCAGTTCGAGGGGTGGGAGTAACCTGGCAGGGGGGAAGGCAACCCAGGGGGAGGATGGGGACTGGGGGACCTGCCACACAGGGTGGCCGGGGCATAGGGGGACGTCTGCTGTTGCTGTTGTTGGTGGATGGACAGAGAGCACGGAGGTTGGAAGGTGGGGCGGAGAAAGCAGCCAGCAAGATTGCAGTGAGAAGAAGAAGGTGAAGGGAGAGAACGAGGCACCAGATTCGAATTGGCATCCGAGACAGAAGTGATGCACTTTTTTGTAGGCGAGGAAGGAGAAGAGAGAGAGTTAGAAACGGGAACACCACTTGGTTGATATTGCTCTCCTCCCGTCACATTGTTGGAGGAGACGCAGAGCAGCCAACGCGAGTGTCTGCCACCACACATTGTGGTGACTGTGTTGGTAGTGGAGTTATGTGGTGAGGTGGTAGTGGTGGTGGTGATAGTGGAAGTGTTAGTGGCAGTCACAGAAACAGCGTCGGATGAATCGGGAGAGGAGACAGTGCTTGGTTGCCTGGGCCACTTACCGGCCATCAAGGAGGCGGGGCGGTCAGAAGTGATGATGTGGTGGTGGCCGTGGTAATCCGGCGGTTGCTGGCAATCCCCACCGGGGGAAAGCACCCCACCATGGTGACTGTTGATGGAGTGGCAAGAGGTGGTTGTGGTGGTGGTGGAGCATGTGAGCACAGAGGCAAGACTGTAAGCAGGGTTGTGGTGGTTTGGAGAATTGTTGCCACCGACCGCTAGATTTCCGTTTGCACTTTCACTCTTTTCTTTCGAGGGTTCTGCAAAAAATTCAGTCATGAATAAACATTCATATTTAATAATGAATAATGCTAATAAATATCAAGCCATAATTTCTACTTTCTATCTTTTATTTTTAACTTTTTAGGTTGAAGAAGATATTAGATTCACAGGCAATATAAAATGCTATTTCTGTAAATGCAGATAGAAATTTTCAATATCAAACATTCTTCCAGAAATTTTTTTAGGAGTAAAACTTCTACAAATGTTTTTAAAATTTTTCCACCTGAGATTTTCAGGTTCCTTTTTTTCTTTTTATAAATATAAACTGTATACATAAAAAACTTCAAGTAATTTCATCTTAGAATTTTTAATCTTTTGCTTTTTGCTTTAAACTTTAAAATAAAAATTTTGTTGAACCATCAAACCAATCCATCAAATGCTCCTACACAAAGTTTTTATAAATAAATATAAAACAAATGTATCCACAAAAAAGATAAAAACAAAACGTTCACTTCAACAGTTAAAATTTACTTTTGATAAACTTTAGTGAAAAAAATATAATTTTTAAAAATTATACAATAAACTTATATGCCATGATGTTTAAAATTCAATAAATATTTTCAAAAAATTGCCGCAATGTTTCTAGGTCCAAAAATCATCCACCACCACAATAACACCAGTAAGAAAAATCAAAACTCACTTATGAAAGTTGTTTTTTCAGTCAGAACTTAATCTTATTTTGACACCAGTATTCAAAAAGTATAGAAAAATAATGGGGAATAAGGGTATTGCAATTTTAGAGAACAAAATAAAATAATAAAGGTCTTACTTTGACACCAGTATTTAAAGATGGACGGAACAGCCAGACAGGGCGTGAAAGCATCAAAATGGCAAATCCATTGACACAAGGACTCTTCTGTCAAATCGGTGACAGAAGAGCTTGGATTGACAGTGTACATCACCATTTTTGCCACTGTCAATACTTCATAAATTGTATCATCGTTTCACAGAAACTTATCTTAGAAAATAATCGAGGTTTTAAACAAAATGTTTTTTGCTATTTGTCTATGCATATAATTATTACTTCTCACAAAGGCTTATATTAAGAAAATAGAATAAATATTTAGGACACATAACTCAAATTTATAAATAATCTTTTATCATTTAGCCCTTCACTGCTGAACTAATTACGGTCATAAGGCGTAAATTACAATGAAGTTAGCTGACAAACTAGACAGCTCAGGCAGTAAAGAGTTAAGAGCACCAGATTTTCATTAATTAAACATGCCTAGCAAACCAATAAATTATTAAAGTAAACTTTCGAAACAGATGCTCTTGGTGTTGTGCATATTTGAATGACCTATTTCAGAGTGATCATTCAAAATCACAAGTGAGGTAAGCTCTATGTTATTTGAATGTGGGTTGCCTCACCTGTACTATTTTTGATTCATATAATCATACTCATTTATAAACATTTTAACAAAATAATTTCAAATAATTTAAGGCTCAGTTAAATAATATTGCAAAGATCAAATCATGTTTGATTATTGTCTCACACATTTAAAAATGAATCATTCAAAGACAAACTTTTATTTTTTTTTAAAACAGTTAAAATAAAAAAGTCAAATGTTAATTTTTACTCTGGACAGTAAAACATGAAATTTTCACTAGAATATTTGAAACTAAAAACGTGCAACTAAAGTTTAAATATACAGAAAAAACAAAGAATAACAAATGCACAATTATAATATATATAAACATAAAAACAATAATGCATAACTGTTAAGTTTAGAAATTTTTTTTAAATTAAATGAAATCAAAAACAAAAAATTAAATGAAACTAAAAAAAATATTAATCTTAATAAACATAGAAACTTTATTTAAAAAATTGAGTAATGAACATAGTGCATTAAAATATGTTAAACTGTATTGACCTACTTATGTTTAACCTGATATTCAAACTGTAAAACGACTATAAACAAAACAAATAATTGATGAAAGAGTAAAATGTTAATTTTTAGCAACTTTAAAATTAACGGAAAACAAAAAGGGAAAACATTCAAAAGAAAAAGAAAAAACATTTTAAAAAATGCAATTGTTATTCCACAGTGTAAAGGGTGTTTTCGGCAACATGATGACGTAGGCTACTTGTAAAGTTGCCTTACATATGTATGATTATTAAAGTACAAGGTACTTGCCCAAACATCCAAACATAGCTTCATTTAAGCTGAACAGAAACAATAGATTTTCGAACTGTTATGGTTTGTTTGACATAAAACACAAACGAAAATATGTTTTTATTCAACAAAATTAAATTAAACTTATGTGCTTCTTACTCAATCAGAGTCCTAGCATATGGATCGACAATAGCACAAGTGAGGTAAACTATGTTATTTGAATGACAGTCACCTCATTTGTGCTATTGTCGAGCCATATTTGAATGAGTTACCTCACTTGTGCTATTTATCTAACAAAAGTTATACAAAATCTTGAAAGTTTTTGAACGCAACAAATTAAGTCTTAAAATGAATTTAATTTAGTTAATAAACTTTCTCGAAATTTAGAAGTTGTAACCGTCTGGATGGATGATACATCTTTGACATCTTGCAGAATGTATTTATTTAACGCCCCTCATCATCATTTGTTGTCCTTGAACTTATTTATCATGTTCGTTCTTTCAACAACAACAACAACAACAACAACACCATCAACAATAATAACAAAAATATGAAACACTAGTGCGAACAAGAACATAAAAGCCCATCCAACTAATCACAATTGAATGGAAACACTTTTCAATGTGACTAATAAATCGTAATTCAACAACACAACAAACATTTCATTAAATATAATTAAGCCTAAAATGTATCACATGCGAGGCGATAAATTCATTATGACATTGCCAGTCTATGCATCACGTGACTGTGTAGAACTTTACCCGGCGTTGCAAAATGCATGTTTCGAAATACCAAGTAATCATTGTTTTGACTTTATTCAAGATCTGCTGACGTATTAAAATCTTTCTATTTACAACACCAGTTGTAAATGAAACAAACTTTAATTTGTTTTAAAATAATCCTAGTGAAAGAACTCGTTATTAAGCATTGCTTTCTAAAGATATATAGAAAACAAGCTCTCGCTTGTTTTGTTTTATCGACATTCCAAAGCAAAAGTATTTAAAACAAATTCATGTAAACAATCAACAAAAAATAACAAAAGAAAATGTACAACTTTTTTAAATTAAACATATTTGAGGGGAAACTATTTCATTATTGAAAGTGTTGATTGAACCGAAATTGTGCAATCAATTGTGGAAATTTATTAAAACGAACAAATTAATTAAACCTTCCCGATTAATTTCTATGCAAACGAGTTTAGGGAAACTCATTCATTTATTTTATTTAGATTTAAATGGAAAAATCTACCATCGATTTTATTTTGGTTAAATCAAATGGCAAGTCGTATCATTCCCGTAATAAGGACTTGGAATCGTAAGAACTGTCTTTTCAATTGGAATATCGGCTCCATTTTATGAACCATCTTTTTCCCTCTCTGCGCCATCATTTGTAATGGACGGGTGACATTGCACTGACGTGACAGCATTCGAGCTGTCTTAACAAAAAGGTTGCAAGAGCATCCCACTGTGCTTGTAAGAATACTTCTGCCAAAAGCAAAAGCACAGTTGTATGACCTTGCAAAACTGAGAAATGTTGAATTTTGCAATCTTTGATTATGAAACGCATTCAAGCGTTTCCTTCTCTCCAATGCAAATCGCTTCACTTGTACGATGTGCAATAAACGAATAACAAAGATGTGCAAGAAACGAATAACAAAAGACAATTTGCATTCATTGTTGCAGCCATTGAACAATAAAATAAATCATTGAAATCAAACAATAATGGAAATTATAATCTGTTAACGCACAGCAGGAAGTGTTCACCACTGCTTGGCATACATTGAACATAAAAAAAGCAAATGTTTCTAACTTTTCAACACTAACAACATTGTAATGGCAAAAGGATTCGTGATCATCGTTCACACGTGTTACAACAATTCTCAACGAAAAACTGAAGTTTTGAAACCAAATACATAAAAGTTACGCCACACCTGCAGACGATCATAAAACATTAATGTTGAAAAAACATGTTTTCTACAAAAAATATTACTAAATATTTTGTTAATACACTTTTGATCCCAAGGTAATAATACTGGATTAGACATTTTATTCAAATTGATTAAGGAAAAGTTAAGCTCAAAATTGAAAAAATATTTAAGAACGAAACGAAACGTTTCGATTTAAACAACATTTGAAAAGCTGCGAAATAAGACAACAATAGAAGAATGAGAAGTCGTACGACGTATCCTCCACAGCATACAATCTGCAGGAACCAAAGATGACACCGTACTCGATGACAATGTATTAATCAGTGCGTGAACGTCTCGCCAGGATTAGCTGCGATCGAGCATCTGCATCCACATCTCATTGCCATGTGACACGTGTGCGAGCGCGCGATTCGTTGAACATTTTTGATTTAGGAAACGAAAAATAATAATGCTGAAGAAAAGTTGTGGTAATGACGATGTGTGTCGAGATAATTTCCTTTTACGATGGAATAATAAGGAAACATTGACAAGTCAATATAAACCAACTTTATAATACCTTTAATGAACACATATTCATGATTCACAAATTAGAGCAAATGAGAATTTAGTGTCATGCAAATGCTGCAGATAACTGAAAAATATTTAAAAACAAACTGAAGTAAAAATTCAAGTCCAAATAAAGAACAAATGTTAGACTATATCGCATTAATTGTAAGATTTGGTCAAAATAAGGCTATGAAGGAACACAGCATTGAACATACATACCTTTATATAAGAAATAAGATTCATGGAAAAACGACAGACAAATGTAAAAATTAATAAAGCTTTAAAAATACTTTTACACAAAAACAACAACCCCGAACTCGAACTTAATGACTCACAAAAAGCAGCAAAATTCATAGATTTATCAAAAGATAATCTAACCTAGAAGTTAAGGTCGCCAATTAAAGCGTTCATAAATGTGCAATTCAATTGTACATACAATGTTTCAAAGTTCCGTTGCAGAATTTATTTAAATACTAAAAATTTAAGATTATTCAGCAACATGTCTTTTTTGCACACAAACAAACACAGTTTTAAAGAAATTCAGAAATTCAAACATTTTCTTCAAGCAAATTTTTGACGAAAACATTTTTGAACGTCATCAGGGTGTGACTTTGCGGGCATTAATGTGAAGGAAATTTTAAACTGTTGCCCTCAGCCGCCCAGGGTTCGAAAAGTCACAAACTATTGTTCACCAGAGAGTGATTTATCATTGTAATCTGGGTAATTTATCAAAAAAGTCAATTAAAATGAAAATACAAAGCAAATATTTTTTAACAAATTTCTTTATATAAATAAATTGCAAAACAGTCTCAAAATGAAGGTTAGTTTCAACACACATTGAACAACATATTCTATTGAGTCTAGTGCCCCACTAAAAATAATTGCTCCCCATCAACATACATTGAACAACATATTCTATTGAGTCTTGTGCCCCACTAAAAATAATTGAAAAAATTGCTCCCCATCAGCCGCCTAGACATTCGTCGGTCGGCCGTTGACTGCTTTGGAATGCAGCGAAGGTGAAGCGACGCCGACCGCATGTTCATGTAATGCGGTCGAGGTTCCATATGTCACGATAAGTATTGGAAATATTTGCCAAAGATGGCAACTCCAGATGAAAACAATTATCGTGCGAGTGTTTACAAAGCCAGAGATAGACTATAATTAATGGAAATTAAACCGAACGTCGCGACGTCATATTGTAGAGAAAATGTTGTTTATACATTCAACATAAATGTAACATTTCTTATTATTTTTTACATTCCCAAAATATTAAATTTTACAATTATCTATAATTTTTTTTATTAAAATCAAAACATAAATAATTGTAACCCCAAAAACTTTTATATGGATAAATGGACAAGAAAAATGATATAATTTTTATAAGATAAGATAAGTGAAGCGTTCATTAACCAACAACTTTTTATGATAGGAAGTGAACACCTATTCAAGTTTTGCTTCTATTATAATTTAAATGATGGATTTCAAATTATAATTTAAATTCAACAAGTAAAAGATAGCAAAACTATTTTCTAGATCACATTAAAATATTATGAAAAAATAAAACATTCAACCGTGACACAAATTGAAATTTTTCTAAACTGGTATGCAAACATTAAAAAATGCAAAACAAATCATAAACATGGATCGAAAATAGCACAAGTGAGGTAAGCTCTATGTTATTTGAGTGTTGGTTGCCTCACTTGTGCTATTGTCGATCCATATAATAGCACAAGTGAGGTAAGCTCTGTTATTTGAGTGTTAGTTGCCTCACTTGTGCTATTGTCGATCCACATGTTCTTCTGAGCTATGGTTGAAACAAATAACGATTCTCAAAGACATTCAATGCAATCATCATCTCACAGGAGAATATTTTTATTATTAGAGAACTTCGTCAAACTATTTGAGATTTAATTTATTTACTTTTAAACAAATAAACAAATTTACGTCACCTTTAAATGCAGTCAAATAAATTTTCATCAACGAAAACGACAAAATTTCAACAGATAAACGACCAAATATTTAAAAGTTAGCATAAAACGCTGACATTGACAGTACTTGACAGTAAATAATAATTAAACCAATTTCAAAAAATAAACTTTTGCGCAATCATGTTTAAATCGTTTGGGTTAATTTTATGGAAAACAACATTTAAATATTACGCAAACAGTTTTCCATTTCGTAGATATGTGTTTGAACTTCGATTTTTAAAGGTTATGCAAAAGTGTTTGGAAATTCATCTGTGAATATATTTTCTTTACAACAAATTATGATTTTGAGCAGATCGAATCTACTTCAACAACTAGACATAGATGACTGGCAATATCGCGTGAAGTAGAACTTCATTTGCTAACATCTCGATAGATATTAAACTTTCATAAAAAAAACACTAGTTCATAATGAACATATTTCGTTAAATCAAATTTTATAAATAAATAAACATTTCAAACTTTTCTTATTATAAACATTATATTTTTGGTGATAACTTTATAAATATTAATTGTTGACGTTATTAGTTACACTGTTAAAACTGTTTAGAAGAGACTTTGCGGGCATTAATTTCCTTCACATTAATGCCCGCAAAGTCATAAACTAGTAGTGTTCACCAGAGAGTGATTTATCATTGTTTAGAAGAGCTTTACCGTTTTCTTAATCTACCGGGTTAGTAGGTGTAAAATGATCGAAAGTTATTGAAAGCAACAAGCTTTGACTTAGATGATTAAATTTCAAGTTATTTTGATAAAGAAGTTTGTTAAACATGGTTTACTATTTTATTAGTTATATGTATTACCTAAAGGGATCAATATAGAGCTCCATCAAACAGTAAATCATTTTTAACCAACTTCTTTATCAAAATAACTTAAAATGTAAATCACTTAAGTCAAAGTTTGTTGTTTTCAACAACTTTCGTTCATTTTACACCTACTAACCCTGTAGATTAGGAAAACAGCAAACCTCTTCCAACAGTTTAGAGGATCATAATAAAGAAATTGTTAAGCAACGCTCTCTGCAACTCTTTAAACAAAGAAAACTTGAATAATACTTCTGGATTTATTGACAACGCATATGTAGATCGTTTGCTCGTCAATAAACACAATTCAACAATGAAAGGTTGAAACAAAATAGTTACAAGTTTTTTCGTCACCCCCGATTTCATATTACGTTCAAAGTCAGTTGTACATCTCTGACAACCACATCGTGTGAAATGCCATTGAGACTATGTCAAACAAGAGAATGTCACGATGAGAAGACAGATAGGAGAGCACATTTTACGATGGCAGCAAAGAATTCGATGCAAGATGACAACTTCTTTAAATGAACCGACTTTCATACGTTGCTATGATGATAGATCAGTTTTTTTACATATATATATATTTTTAAATACTCTTAAATTAAATTCCGACATACTATCTGCATACTTCAACATTGTTGCTACTATATATGCCAGATCAAAGGGACCAAACTCTCACGAGTTCTTAATCACTTCCGTTTATATAAAAATTATAAAAAAGAACAAATACAGTGATCATGTCAAAATGAATATTTTAAACCTTGACTTGCCTAATTTAGAAGATGAATATATTTTGAATAGGATGTCTAACTAAATTGACGAGGTCAACATTATAACATGCACCGCCATGGCTTAATAAGTTGTAATTAAGCCATGTGCACCGCCCTTGTTTGTGCTAAATTGTCGTATCTAACTACAAAACTATTTCACAGTGGACCAGACTGAAATAAATTAGCTCAAAACAGTCCGTCGCGATATAACTATATGGGTATACTAAATTATATGAAGGGTGTCGAATAGCTTCGCAAAGTGGAATCAATAAGGCATTCAATTTGTTCAGAAAAGACTTAAACGTTTAATTATATTTATAAAACTTAAAGGCAATGCAAATTGTAATGTGCGTGGATATAGAGGAAAGTGTTTGTTTCAGTAAATTTGAAAATACTGTACAAACAATTTTTTATTTGATAGCTACCAAAAAGTAATAAAGTCTAACAATGATAAATACCACTCTGGTGAGCACTAGTTTACGACTTTGCGGGCATTAATTTCCTTCACATTAATGCCCGCAAAGTCATATAATAAAGTCTACCTTGACATTATATTATATTTACGTGAAACATTTAATACTTGTAAACGATAAATTTTAAATCAAAATTATCATTTTTTTATACTATTATAAAATAAAAAATCGATCCTTCCATCACGAAAAGACAACACAATGGTTGGATGAGAGGGAAAGAAACGACTTCATTTTTAAACTTCAATCCGAACACACGACTTTCTGTAAACGTTTCGATGGATATATTTAACAAAATATGATGAATGTTTGCTATAAAAAGTTCTCTTTCGATGCAAATAAAAACAAACTTTTGAAATGTCTTACATTACCCTTTTAAGAAAAAAATTGAAAATTTATGTATGTTCATAAATTAAAAAATAAACGAAAGAAACACTTTGGCAAATAAGGAATTGCGACAAACCAAACTTATCCCGGCTGAGATGGAAAAAATATGAAGACAATTATGGCATTTCCTGAACCAAGTTACGACATTCCAACCCGAATTATTATTTCTTTCTATTCAATTCACAAATAAACAAGAGAACATTTTTATAAAAAAATAAGGAAAATATTTTGTTAACAAATAAACAAGGAAAATATTTTTATAAAAAACAAACAAGGAAAATATTTTGTTAACAAATAAACAAGAAAAAAATTGAAAACAAATAGACAAGGGAAAAATGTAAACAAATAAGCAAGGGAATTATTTTGGAAAATAAGCTAAACTTTGAGACATACAAACACTTTCTATACTGTTTATTTATGGTAATTGCTAAAGTTTTAACAACAAAATTTTCATACTTTACTAAACACAACTGCTTGTTATGGCAAAATACAAAAACAATACTATTAACAACAGAGTATGCACAACAAACTTTCTCAGAGCATCTAATTCACATTGTTCATAGCTAATTATAATAAATAAATTTAAAGAGATTAAAAACATATTTTTCATTTAACGAACGAAATGACTTCATATAAAAAAATGAATGGACTGTTCATAGACACAAAATGTTGCACACGCACACACTAACGAACACAGAACACGTAATGCAAAGTGCGTTCACCAGCACTAGTCGAGCTGAACTAACTCTGTGGATGGGGAATAGTGAACTCATTTACGTTCGTCAGTGCACTTGCAGTGGTTGATTTGTCACGGATGATCGTTCCCAACGTTGAATAGTATTTAAAGGCAGTAGTATTAAGTTCAATCTAAATTTAAGCCATTAATGGAACACAAATGTTAATTGAACTAATCTTACAATTTTCGAATAATCTATCAACTTAGTAACAAGTTTTAATGTCTATAGAGTAGAAACTTCTATGAAAACCTGGTTGAATTTTTATCCAAATTATTTACATACAATATATGTATGTATAAACGGGCCTACCTATGCCTTTCCCTGCAGCCTGTCGGTAAACTTTAATTGAAATATGAACATGATGGAAATTTTTTTTCCCAGCTGTCATTCAATTTGCTTCACTAAAACGTCTTTAATATTTCACCAAAATTGGGCAAACTAAAACTTTATTAGGATGATCAGAAATATAAGTTTTTGATTTTGCTGTAAATGGGAGAAATTTAGTTCTAGCAAAAACAATCAACTCTATATTTATGTTAGATATAATCAGATTGTGTGTTCACTTAAAACATATTTAGAAGCTTTATTTATGTTGGATTATTCACAATATAAAAGAACTTAATAATATTTTAGGTCTTAAATTTATTAGAAATAATTTAAGTATAGTAAAATAAGAATAAAATATAATCAAACATAATTTGAAATTGAAGAATGTTCTTATAAAACCAGAGATCCTCTGATCTCCAAATAAAAAGAAGTAAAAGTGCACATTAGCATTATCATTAGCAATGCTAAAATATTGCGACGCGGGTAATTAAAGAAATGCCCTCCAAAAATAACCACTTCATCCACTTCCTATTTGCCTTTTAATGGATTCAAGGAACTGCATCTGCATGGGATGGTTTCCATAACTACTAAGACAAGCTAACACACAAAGGCTTCATTGATTATTCAACTTTTCAGCTGTCAACTCAAAACCAAAATCTTTTAAATATTAATTACCAGACAATTATTGACAAAGCCATTTATTTCATTTAAATAGATGCCATTTATTGAAAAGTACAGTATTATTGAATAAGCAAAACTGAAAAATAAATTATTTTAATTTTTCAAATAAGAAATATTTTGCAAATTGCAAGACTCGTTTTAAAAAAAACAAACAAGTATAAATAATTTGCAGTAATTTCATCGGCGACAAGAAATATTTGTGTCTAATCACTCAACCAACATTTAGAAGAACACATGGAACACATTTGGACATTATAGTTTTGTTAGAAGTGCTTTTCAATTTGTAAACGAATTTAAACTATGGTGTACGATGTTTCAATTTCGAATATGAAATAATTAGAAAACATCAAAATACAAATTCAACTGACAAGCTATAAAAGTAAACAAACAAAACACGTCAACTAAATTAATACAATTACATGTCATACAAATAATTGAAAAAATGCATCGCAATAGCCAAATTAAAACCACCAGATGTTAATGGAAAATAAATTGGAAATTATATTCAATCGGTTGTTATGACGACAATGAAAAAGATTTGGGTCTTGTAAGGGAAATGGAAGAGTTTATGGGATAATAATCTCAGCCATTACTACAATGTATTTAAAGCCCATGAGACAAGACACAGACAGTTCGATTACCGACTGGATGACGTCATAACCTTTTGATGACGTCACGATTCATCTCGGGGTGATGTCATTTGGGTTTTCAAGCATTAAACTTTGGATTTACTCTAGTTAATGTGTCATGAATAAATGAACAAACAAACTGGAAGGTTAAAGCGTTGTCTGTTACTTATTTTAATTTTTACAGTTGTATATCATTTCATTGGAATTTACTATGTGAACAGTGAACAGTAAACGTAAAAAACATTAATTGAATGAATATCCATTATTACTTACGCCAAAAATTGATATGAACTAAACATCATTTATTTAAAAAACAAACAAATTCTAACAAAAATAAATACAAACATTTTATATTGGAATTTTAATTCAATTATCTATTACTCCTTTGAAAATGACTTCTTAATTGTATATTAAAAATAAAAATAAAAACTTTGTTTCTTAATTAGATGAAATAACACATCTCAAAATTTTTTTTTTTTTACAATAATTTCAAAGTTGAAATCAAGATTAGTTAAGAAAACATTCGGTGCAAAAGTTAATTGAACTTCAACAACAAACCTGAACGTTCATCACGAAACTTGGACGAGGCGGTCAGGGACACGGCTCTCGCTACGGGTCGAGGCACCGAAGGAACGTGAGTGGCCATCGCCAGCGAAGCCGGCCGAGGGAGCAACCTGGGCGGGACCGGCGGCGGCGCCTTGCTGGGGGCGACGCAGTGGCTGACAGACGGGGATCGGTTGGAAATTACAGTCAAGCAGGTGGCTTTTGGCTGAGTTGGGCTGTTGATCAAATCAAAACCTGGAACTGGTTTATCCAGGGTTGTGGTGATTGATACACGAACTGTTTTGAGAGAAACTTCATTTGATGTTGTTGGAGGTTTCGGCGAATCATTTGTATTAGGAGAGTCATCTAGCATACCGATGTCATCCCAAACATCTTGTAACTGGGCAGCAACTTCAGCCCACACCTGGTCTCCAGTAATTTGTGCAGCTGTTAAACCTCTGCTTTGTGGACTTTCTTTTGTGAATTTTGAACTATGAGAAATATTTTTATTTGAAGATCTAGAAATATTGGAGTTTAACTGATCTTTATTTACATTTTCAGGTTCAGATTCATTTTCCCTTTGAGCTTGTATATCAAAATTATTGTTGGACGATCTATTTTTTGAATTTGAGGAAACATCGCCATCAATCTCCAAGGAAATGGGCATAGAGCTTTCTATACTACTTTGTCTATCGACAAATTTACTGTTGCAAAAAACTTGACTTTCGATAACAAAATCAGCAGAGTTTACATCAGATGATTCTTTTTCTTTCACGTTTTTAGTTGCAACACCGACTTGCTCATTCGGAGCAATATTTTGCTCACTTAAAAGAGGAAGGCAAACAACTTCACTAAGACGAAGAGAAGGAGTGGTGGCTATGTAACTATTGTTCACCAAAACGGCTTTTGCCGGTGTTCTTTGTCTTCTAAGGGCTGGTTGACGACTTGCAGTTCTGCCCCTTTTCAATGAATTCCTTTGTTCTACTTCCTCATTTAATGGTGCGCCTTTCTCATACAATTCATTGGTAGTTTGACAACCATTGTCTGTTTTTTCGTTCTTTGTGTCAAGATTCGGTTTGGTTTCAGGTACAGAAGTGTCAGAACTGTGGATTCTTGTATTCACATCGTATTCACACTTTGACAAACCATTATATTTTGGAAGTATTTCATTTGAAAAGTCTGGACATTTTTCATTAAATGACTCCCTTGCTTTTTCTGTTGATGTGTAGGTCGGTTTTTCTTGAAAGACTTCAGATCTGTAAATGGTATGCGATGATATTTCAACATCTTTATTAGTGACATTCACTTTTAAACTTTCGTGCTGTGCATTGAAAGATATTTTCTTAGAATCATCCGTTAAAACACTTGATGTTTCAACTTTAGGAACTGATTCACTAGACAAAGATGTTGCTTTTGACATAGAATATTCAGCAGGCAAAGAAACTTCCTCCATTCCATTGAATGGACATTCCAATTCCAGGTAATGATGTCCTAGCCTTTGAAGGGGACCGGGCAATGACAAGGTTCTAAAAACAGATTCTTGCTCTTTGTTCAGAGAAGATGACGAATAATTATCGCTTCGTCTGTGTGATTGAGGCGCCAGTAGGGAAGGAGATCTAAAGTGGATGAATCTATCTCTTTTGAAATTATTGCCATCATTCGTTTCTTTGACCTTATTTTCAACAGACGTCGAAGACTCATCATTAGATTGATTATTTGTCGAATCATTTCCAATCGTTTCATCTTTCTTGTTGAAAACATGAGATTTTTTTCTTGGTTGCAAGGACCACCGTCTGTTTACTTTGTTCATTACACCATTACTGTCATCGACATATGGAGCCGATACTTTATAGCATAGTAACGTGCTGGAGTTTTCGGGAGATTCATTGGAAACGTCTTCGGTAGAGCTATGGACGGTATCGTAGAGTGGACCTTCGTCGTATGAACCAACTTCACTGCTGTGGCAGGGCTCGATATTGCTTTTAGACTTGCTGAACGCGATTGCACTACATGTGTTGCTCTTCCGAATCAACGTATTATCTTTGAACGATACTCTTTTTTCGACCAATGGCGAGCTGGACAAGGGGTTCGCCTCTCTCAACTCGTCACTGTACCTCGACAGACTCAGTTCATCCGGGTCTTTGCACAGCAGATTGCTATCGCTCTTCGACGTCTGCAACTTTTTCCCAGATGTGCAGAACTCGTTACCGGGGAAGCCTTCGACGCTCGACGAGACCAGGTCCGGGTATAGGTGTTGCGATATTATCCCTGGCGGAATCGGAGGGAGGTCCGTGTGCCCAGGCAGATCAATGGTTCCAGTCTCGAAGGGACACGAGATGCGGCGGCGGTATGTCCCGGGAGTCCCCAACAGGTGCGGGTATAAGTCGGAGTGGACGGGACGTCCGCCCCAAAAGGCGACCGTGACACGCTTCTTCTCCTTCCGCTTCCCCCACGGACCTAAAGTCCAGGATTTCATGGCCTCTAGCAGAGACATGGCAGGCCAAGAATAAATTCGCCTTCGTTTTTGGTGGAGACGTGGTTGATGGTGGTTGGTTCTTTAGGTAGAGTGTGTTCTACATGACTTCTGTATTTGGTGAATGATGTTTCGTTTTTTATGTTATTCGATTTCAAGTTTGAATGCTTTACACAAAAAACAAATAAATTAACGGAAACAAAACCTCCACTTAATTCATGTGAAATATATACAAGAAATAGGAAACCTTAAGAATATATTGTTTTTATTTAAATAGTTCTATATATATCATGTCAGAAAAACATTGAATTTTTGATTTCAATAATGTATTTAAGCACCGAGTAGTTTATATCAAATGCTATTTAACTTCCTATAAGCTTCCTTTTGCTTCTTCAAAATACATTGTATAGCCGTACATCAAAGTTCATTTTTGTAAGAAAGGGCTTCAGTTTGGAACAATAATTCTATTTATTGGCCAACAATTAGCACTTCTAAAAATATTCAATTACGTTAACTTTATTAAAAGATAGAAGTTCACTAAAAAGAAAATGTTTTTTATATGAAAAATCATTTAAACTTAAAACATTTTTGGATTATAAAAACATTAACAACTGAACTAAAACAAATTGAAACGGTCCTTCTAAAAGTCAAACTGATTTTCAACACAAAAACAAACGATATAAGTTGACGATTAAAATAATGTTGCTTAAGTAAATCTCGATTGATGAGTCACTCGTGTCTGTATGTCTCTTTATCACCACTTCTCATATTTACATTTATTTTTTACTATTATTATGTTTTTATTGTTTTGATTTTATAGTCACTAATGACCGAATGAAATCAAAGTGACGCACATTAAATTAACTTTTATTCATTCATCACGTGAGCAACAATTATCACGTTTAATTTATTTTTTAAATTCCACTTGAAAAACGAAATTAAATTAGATTTTGTATTAAAGGAATAACACTTCCTTTTCAATAATAATGGCAACTTTGTTCAATCTGTTGTATAACTTACAAGCTTAGTCAGATTTTTCTTAACTTTCAACCAGGTTATAAGAAAATATTTTGCAATAATAATTATTTAATATCCAATTTGTGGATAATATGATACATTCAAATGTGAAAAACAATCACTGGGAAAATACTCAGGCCTGAATTGAACCAAAGAAATTTGTACTTTACATGGCAAGTCAAATTTACATTAAGACGTACATCAATATACGAATGACGTGAACCACATAAGAAAAACAGTGCATGCGTCAATGAGATTCACTCAAAGTGGCTATAAAACGCAACTATAATTATTGATAGCCATAAGCAGGTCACAGGCATAGCGAAAAGGTTAGAACCCTTTCGTAAAGGGAAACCTTCACACGCAACAAGCAACATACAAACACTGGCATCGTAACAGTACATCTCGGCTGAGGTTTTGCCAGTGCCAATGAGTGCCAACTGTTAGATACACAGAGTGACACTCTCAGTTGTTATTTTATGTTACTTGGTTACAATTTCATAACTTGCTTCGAAATGAGAACTGTTATGAGTGTCAGCCTTACTATCAGTTGTGTATTCAAAAATAAATTGGGAGATAATTAATTAAGAAAGTTTTCGACCATCTTAATTAACAGATAAAAAATATTTTTTGGCTCACGACATTCAACGTCGAGACATCTTGAAGAGAGAAAGCATCTGTGAAGTGGATTTCGTACCATTACTACAATAAGCACACAATAATTAAAATCTAAGTAACAAATACGTCTCGACCATCAATAAAACCAAGCTTGGTTATTTTGAAAAGTTTGTAATGCTCAATCATTGTCGTTATTTTGAAGAAAATGAAAAGGCAATTAAAATGAAATATTATTCAACAAAACAATAAAAAAAAAATATTATTCAACAAAACAATAAAATAAAATATTATTTAACAAAACAATAAAAAAAAGAATTAAAATAAAATATTATTAAACAAAACAATAACGGGAATAATACATAAATAAACGAACGCGAACCATTAAATTATTTAAACGCCATTTCATAGCAAATAAGATTTGATGGAGTAGTTTGTAATATTTTGTTGATTGTCTAGTCTAATTAAAACATAATTTGATCAAAAACCAGAATTATCTAAACTTTAATTTATATTGAAACAGGTGTGCAATTAATTCCCTTTTTTGACCGTACAACACAAAGGTGTGAATCAGAGGAGAAGAATTCCAGTCCTCTGTCCACCGTCCAAAGATTATGAAGATACAAAGGGGCGATTATCAGCTTAACCATCTGACGTCTTTGTGACCAAGGGGTAACAAAGATCCTATAAAGGTGGGTTTCAATACTAACTTTAATGGAGTTTAGTCCATATAACAATAATAATTACCAATGGGTTATAAAGGCATATTGTGAAAGGCAATAGTAATCTTTTTGTTTCATTTTATTTGGATGTAGGTTACGACGAACAACAGTATTGTCACTATTAGTTTTGGGAATATTTTCGTAAGATTTCCATAATAATTACAGAAAACGACAGCTAAGTCCTGCGAGCCACACAACTACTTGCTTAGATGCCGGATTGACCAAGTTAATATAAAATAATACTCACTCATTTGTTTCAACATAAAAGATAAGCAAGCTCAACTGAACTGCAAAACCTCTTTAGTATTCTTAAAGGTTCAAACTTTATGAAGAGTAATTGCACAATTATAAGAAAGCAAAATAAATAATGTTAAGGAATTATTGATGAACATTTCAGTATTAAATAATAATTAGGATCCAATTAAATTATTTGAAAAATGCACAAAAACCAACCCAACAATAATAAGCAGATGACGCAGTAAATCAGATTTTTTTCATAAGTTTGACGAAGTCTAACATTTTTATGGTTTTTTCCTGCCAGAGTGAACCGATCTCGATTTATTAGAAGCATTGGAGATAAAAAATGGAAATTTAACACTTCTAGCCAGAAAAGAATCGTGGATGGTTGATACAAGATCCTCAACTCGTCAGTTTGAATGCACATGCACACAATTTTTACAACAATGAAAAATAAGGCTATAATGTAATGAGGTTCTGGTGAAATAAGGTCACGATAAAAAATACATATTGAAATAAGGTTATGATGCAACAAGGTTATGATGCAACAAGGTCATGAGGAAACAAGGTTATGATGCAACAAGGTTATGATGCAACAAGGTTATGATGCAACAAGGTTATGATGCAACAAGGTCATGAGGAAACAAGGTCATGATGAAACAAGGTCATGATGAAACAAGGTCATGATGAAACAAGGTCATGATGAAACAAGGTCATGATGAAACAAGGTCAT
>JARUHE010320239.1:0-11478 GCA_031471125.1 Archaeomysis grebnitzkii | reverse complement strand
ATATTTTTGGACTTTGAAAATATTTTGAACAAAATTTTTTTTTCATATTTTGTTTTTATTTATGCATCAATGGATTGAAAATGAAGTATACATAAATACTCTCTAACGTGAATTTTTGATGAAAAGACGTCTTCTCACTTTGTAACACCATTTTTGATTTGACACTTTTAGAAATAATTTTTTTTAAAGTTACTGAGTGAATCATCGTGAGACATTTGAACCGTCCAGTTTGTGGATTACTAGTTTATTGTTTATCTTTATTTTTCCTTTTCATCAACTTAAAATAAAAATTATTTGAATAATTTTTTCATATTGAAGTTAAATTTATGCATCAATAGATTGGAAATGAATAAATAGCCTCTAAGGAGAATTTCTGATTAAATAATATGTTCCCACTTTGTAACACCTTTTTTCATTGAAATAAATCTTGTGATAAATTTTTGTTATAAGTTATTTTTTTTTATATGAGGATACTGAAGTCAATCGACTAATTTATACTGAAAATCAGCACCTTACCTTAGAGAATTCAAAAATTCTAATAAATATTTGTTTTCATTTATATTCTATGTAAGAAATTGAAAACCAAATTATTGTTAACAGGTTCAATATTATACAACTGCATAGCATTGAAATTAGCCGTTTTACATGTCTTCTGAAAATTTGAATTTTTTTAAGTTTGTTGTAAAATTTTTTTTATGAAATATTTAAAACGTTAGGAGAAAATATTTTTTCAGTTAGTTGGAATGTTTTGAATGGAAGCTTTCATTGTTACGTAAGAAACGTCATTCATAAGAATTTTTATGAAAAATTGCCTTTTAGAAGGAAACAAATGAATGACCAAATAAATGTCTTTAAAAGTTGCAGTCATCTGCAACTACAAATATCTTTAAATATTGCAGCCATCTACAACTACAATGGATCGGGGGAACATCCAATCAAGCTTAATGTCGGAGATACGGTTCACATCCACGAAGAACTTGGGCAATGGTACCTCGGGTGTGCTCTTCACAACAAAAATATTGTTGGAATTTTTCCAAAGGCTTATGTAACTGTAAGTATATATGTGCATTTAAGAAGAGGTTTGATTAATCATCTGTAGGTTCATTGAGAATAATTTGTTTTGTTCATTTATTTGCAAGTCTATTATGATTTATGAATATAAAAGAAATGCCCTATGTTAGTCATGTACGCACTGTATGGCATTTACATGAGTAAAAAAAACCTGTAAATATTTCCAAACTGACATTCAACAAAAGTTAAACTTATTTAACATAAGTTGTTCGTTATAATGTATCATTAAAATTGCTAGGAGTATTTTTTTCTGAAATATGATATTTATTGAGATAGGTCAAAATTAATGTTAAAAGACTTCTAAATATTTCAAAGTTTTTTTCTCACGGATTAAATCACGTCATGGTACTTGTATGCATTATAACAATACAGAGAAGTTATTTTCTACATTTTTTATGGAATTAATGTTTTTTGATTTATTAACAATTTTATGATTTTCACTTTGAGACCCAATATTTAGACTGCTAGGGGGATATAGGCATAGCATAGGTTTATATATATTCAAATAGGCCTTTGTAGCAATGCTCTAAAAGGTTGAAAATGAATGAATAGTCTCTAACGTGAATTTCTGACTGAATGATGTTTTCCCATTTTGTAACATCCTTTGTCATTGACAAAAGTTTTGTGATCAATTTTTGTTCTAAATTATTTTTATTTTATTTTTTATATAAGGATACTGAATGGGCACATTATATTTAAATGTTTGATTCATGAATTAATAGTTTATTGTTAGATATCTGTATAGCTTAGTTGCAAAACATATCCCATAATAACAGCGCTCTTTGCCATTGTAGCTAATGTGCTGTATAATATTCTATAATAATAAAAAAAAAAAAAAATAATATCCCATAATTATTATTGGTTATTAAATAATTTAATTTAACTCAAATTAGTTTAATAATTAAGCAACTCGTTTTTTATTCATGTCAAAGTTTTTTTAATCACATTAATATTTTTTTTCATATAATCAAAAAATCCTTTCTGTTGCATTGAAATTATAGTTTCCTCAAGTGGTTTTTGACAAAAATAAATTTTTGTCAATTGTTTCAGATCCGAGACAGCATTGTTGACAAAACAGGTCAGGTGGAGGTTGTTTCTGCAAGAGTACCTCCAATTATACAAGAGTTGACCGGAGTGTTGAGGGAATGGGGAATGCAATTGAGAAATCTATACATTGTGAGATATTTTTACATTTTTGTCGAGCGTGCGTAGCGAAGCTCTACATGGGCATAGCAATTCCGATGTCGTCGTCCTCGTCGGCGGCGTTAGACAATGACTTGAATGCTTATATATCACCCATACTATTATTATTTCTTTTCATACAGGCTTGGTTATTGGTTTTAATATATTGCTAGGTATTTTTATTTGATTTTTTCAATTTTTATCTACATTTTTTCATCAAATTAACTTAGAATTTTTTTTTCATATCTTGTTTTTATTTATGCATCAATGGATTGGAAATGAAGTACACATAAATAGTCTATAAGGTGATTTTTTGATAAAATGATGTTTTCTCACTTTGTAACACCATTTTTGATTTGACATTCTTAGACTTTGAAAAAAAATTTCAACAATTGTTTTTTTTCATATTTTGTTTTTATTTATGCATCAATGGATTGGAAATGAAGTACACATATATAGTCTCTAAAGTGAATTTTTGATAAAATGGTATTATCTCATTTTGTAACACCATTTTTGATTGACATTTGCGGAGATAATTTTTTTTTAAATTACTGAATAAATCATCGCGAGACATTTGAACCGTCCGGTTTGTGGATTATTAGTTTTCCAGTTTATATTTTACTTTCTTCATTTTCTCAGAGAATGAATAGATGTACAAAAATGAAATAATAAAATGTTTTCATGTTCAAACTATGCAATTAGCTTGAGAAAAATTAACATTAGAGTGGAGATTTCAACCCAAATTTTTCTTAAGCTAGATAAACTTTTTTAATGTTGATTAAACCAGAAGAAAAGCTGATCTATATCAAGAAAAAGTTGATCTAGATCAGGACATAGTTGATCTAGAATCAGAAAAAGTTGATCTAGATCAAGCAAAAGTTGATCCAGATTAAGAAAAAGTTGATCTAGGTCAAGACAGATGATCAAGATAAAGTTGATCTAGATTAATAGAAAATTAGTCTAGATTTAGATAAAATTGATCTAGATCAAAACATAGTTGATCTATATCAAGACGTAGTTTATCTAGATCAAAATAAGGTTGATCTAGATCAAGAAAAAGTTGAACTAGATCAAGAAAAAGTTGATCTAGATCAAGACATAGTTGATCTAGATCAAGACATAGTTGATCTAGATCAAGACATAGTTGATCTAGATCAAGAGAAAGTTGATCTAGATCAAGCCAAAGTTGATCTAGATCAAGACAAAGTTGATCTAGATCAAGACAAAGTTGATCTAGATCAAGACAAAGTTGATTTAGATCAAGACATAGTTGATCAAGATCAAGACATAGTTGATCAAGACAAAGTTGATCTAGATCAAGACAAAGTTGAACTAGATCAAGAAAAAGTTGATCTAGATCAAGACATAGCTGATCTAGATCAATACAAAGTTGATCTAGATCAATACATAGTTGATCTAAATCAAGACAAAGTTGATCTAGATCAAGACATAGCTGATCTAGATCAAGACAAATTTTATCTAGATCAAGACAAAGTTGGTCTAGAATGAGAAAAAGTTGATCTAGTTCAAGAAGACAAAGTTGATCTATTATTAAGAAATAGTTGATCTAGATCAGAAAAAGTTGATCTACATCAAGAAAAAGTTGAATTAGATCAAGAAAAAGGCGATCTAGATCAAGAAAAAGTTGGGTCGAGATTATGATTTAAGTTCTAACTAATATTTATTTTATTTTTTTTTTATGAAATAAATTTTGCTTTTGAATGACTAAGACTTTTCCATTTAATAATTTATAATTTGATGTTACATTTTTTTCTTATCACAGAATAGAAATGAAAATCTTCCGAAAGTCAGAAAAACCATTTTAGAACTCATAAATGATCGCACAAAAATCCTTCAACATTGGCTTCCGGCTCATGAGTTGAAAGAATTGAAACAAGGAATCACACAACGAATCGATTATATTAATGTGTAAGTCTTTTGAAAGATCTTTTTGATATTTATTGTTTTATTTATCTTTTTTAATGTCTTCTACTTATCTTTTTAATGTGTTATTGATCTTATAAATGTCTTGTTTATATTTTAAATGTAATATTTATCTTTTAAATGTCTTAATTATCTTTTAAATGTCTTAATTATCTTTTAAATGTCTTAATTATCCTTTAAATGTCTTAATTATCTTTTAAATGTCTTATTTATCTTTTTAATGTCTTATTTATTTACCAAACAATCAAATAAAATTATGAGTTTAAATCGCCTTTTGCCTCAGCATATTCATTAAAATGCAATCTAATTTTTGTAATTGTTTTTTTTTTAATTTAAATATATGAAGACAAAATTTCTGGTTTTGCTCAGTTAAACATTATTTGTGTTGCTGATTTATGATTTAACTCATGAACAATATTATATGTTGGCTTTTAAGTCTTTCAATCAATACATTATCTCAATACTTGATAATTCATAAAAGGCAATATTCAAACCACAAGAATAATCTACTTCACAGTATTCCAAAAATAGTTTAGTTTAGTTCTTTATTTTTAATTGGAATTTATTTTAGTTTAATGTCAGCCTCAAATTAATAAAAAATAAACAATCTTATTTTAATTGCAAATATTAATTTTATTTATGTTTTCAAGTAAAAATAAATTTCATGGGATTGTTTTTCTGTTTTAGGCTGTTAGAATTGGATTTAGTTGTACGAGATAATTCCGGCAACATTTTGAATCCAGACATTACCTCGGCAGTTAAATTGTACAGACACCATGAAGAAGCAACTCAACAACTACATAAATTGAAGGTTTGTTGTAGTTCGAGGAACAAACTTGCAAAAGAGTATCAGTTGAAATTGTTTTTTGTTAATAAAAAAATCTGTTGAATATCTCTTGAATATCTTTGAAATTTAATATTTAATTTATTAAATTATTAAATTATTATTTTCATAATATCCAAAATATCATAAAATTCATTCCAAATGTAGGTTTAGTTCATATATCATAAAATTATCATATCATAATTAATTTAAAATAAATTTCAAATGTCAAATAAACTGTTATGATATATCATAAAGCTATCATATCGTAATTAATTTAAAATAAATTTCAAATTTCAAATGTCAAATAAATTTAAAATAAAACATTATGATGTAAGTTTAGTTTTTATAACAATTCGAAGAAACGGTTTTATTTTCAGTCTCGACCACACAGATATATTATAGGCTATAAGTTACATTTCCTTAAATGGACCAACAATAGCACAAGTGAAGCAACCCACATTCAAATAACATAGAACTTGCCTCACTTGTGCTATTGTCGATCCAAATGTAGGTTTGCCACAATATGGGAGCTAATTATTTATATACTTCAGCACGAGAAAAAGGATATCGTAAAGAAAGTGATTAAAAAGAAGCCTCACTCATCATGGACTGCAATGGTCTCTATAACGAACATTGTGCTCAAGGTATTTTTTTTATGTTCTTTGAAAATATGTTTGAGAAACATTTTATTTTGAGCTGGCAGATTTGTTATTAAATATCAAAAGAAGAACTATTGATTGTATACAACCAATGTTGCATTTGTTTTGTAGTCTTTGTATTTTTTATTAATGTAACCATTTTTTTAACACTTTTGAAATTTCAGTGACAGGATTAAGTAATTTCTTTGCATTTCATATTAGTTTATTTTTTATGATCAAAGAAGGAATTATTTATTTTAAATGATCCATGTTAAACAATTGTTTTGATAGTTTGGATTTTTAAAAATTAATATTATCTTTTTCAAAAAAATAGATTTATCTAGTATTAACCAAAAGAGAAAAATGCTATTTTCTTATTTTAAAAACTGAGTATATGTTTTTCTTAAACTGCTTGCTTGACAGTGCTCCACCTATGGCTTGTTTAATGATAAAAGTATTGTCAATTTTTTGTTAACATTTGATTTTTTTTTTAATAATGTTGAATTAATATGGAAGAGAATAAATAATTTTAGATTAAATTAATCTAGATAGTTGAAAACTTTAAAACAATTATGCAAAATTCTTTCATGATAACTTGTTTTTGATTTCATTTCAAGTTTTGAACAGGGTTATTAATGCTTCATAAATTTTTACAGGTGTCAGAACCATGCGAGGTATCATTAGGTTTATATTCGATTGATAGCAACGAAGGGAAAGAGAGAGCACTTACAGAATCCTTTGTTTTCAAATGGCTGCCTGAAGGCTATAGTGCTGATACTGATTTACTTTCCAACCTTAAGTGCCTTTTTACTGTAAGTATTTTTTTAACAAAATGTTGAAACTTAAATTTTTCATTTTTTTAATATGGAAGTTGTGAACATTTGAAATAGTTTATTGTTTCATGCAAGTGACAATCCTATATTTGGTGTTTTCAGGAGTTAAGTAGTAAAAATCTAGAAAAATCTGTCATTTATGATACTCCCGGAAATCAACTTTACTTGATTGGTTTTGTGGTGAGACAAGGTTCCATGGCTGCCAAAGAAGTTGATCCCAGACGACAATCGGTCTCGTCAATGTCTACAATACCAAAGAAACCAAGTTTTGAACCTATTAGAAGGTTGGTTACAATTTTTTGATAAACTAAGGATAATTGTTTTTTTGTTTTCTTGTTAGACTTTGATAACAAATAATTATATAAATGTGAAATTTTAGCTGTTTAATTAATGATAATTAATAATAATAATTAATAATAATTGTGTTCTTTATCTTTCATTTTTTATTTACATTATAAATTATTACCAGCTATTTAAGGTCCCATAGTTATCTTGTTGGCTCACCTTAAAATTTAAAATTTGTATCTCTTTTGAATTTGATATTTATAACTCTTCTATTTAATGTTTATCGTTTTATTTAACATTAACACAATTTATTTTTCTACACAAGTTCCAAACATTCTTGTTTTGAATTTTATGTCCTGACATTTTCCAAGTGTAAAAAGAATGGACTGCACAGTAATATTTTTGTATAAGATGAAAGTCTTTGAAACTGTCATTTGTGTTTCTTATATATTAGTTTATTTTTAATTTAATAAAAAAAAAATTTAATATGTCTTTTTTTATTTACAGGCCATTTGGTGTGTTCGCTTTAGAAGTAACGGAAATATTCCAAAGATATATGTCTGATTTACCATGTACAAATATTCTCAATCCACAGTTCACAGAGTGTTTTGCTACTTTCATGCTGTATGTATTCATATTATTTCAGTTTTATTTAAAATCATTCATTTGCATTTTTGAACATTTCATTGTTTATTTGAAGTTTATTTAATTCAAATAAGTAATATAAACAAAAATTGAGTTTGAAAGTACCAAATGTTATTTTTTAGAAATTATCATTTCATTTTTTGTCGAGCGTACCAGCAGTCAAGCTCTATTATGGTGTTACTATTCCGTTATCTCTGTTTATTTTTGTTGACCTAAATTTATCATTTATATCTCAAATGAACAGTTATGAGGTGTACATTAAAAGTCCTAGAGGATATTTTTTGAAAAAAACTCATAGTTATTGAGATATAAGAGATTTTATGAAATTGTTCTGGGGAGTTTGCCATTTTTTCCATATTCAAGTAAAACGTTAGAATTTTTTGTTTGTTCACCTGCATTGTCATTTATACCTAAAATGAACAGTTATGGAATGTTAGCCAATTTTTCATATTTATTACTACATGCTTTGAAATTGGGAAAATCATAATTAAATAGAATAAAGATTATATTTCCTTGCATTGGCAAAACCTAGGATCAAAAAGGCTAATAAACACTATACTAAATAAATTAACTATTAATTATTGAATATGCAAATATAAGCTAATGTTAAATATGTATTGCATAGCCTATTAAATATTCTATGTTTGTAACTGAAATTATTTTTTATTTTCAAAGCTGTGGAGAAAAAGATTCTCTGGAAGTAACAACAAAAAAATTATTCTCATCCACTAAAGGTGATTGGAATGGACACGGAGGCCACGGTGTTTGGCTCAACATTACCTTGTTCAATGGGGACCTGAAACAAGTAAGTCACAAATTCACTTTTAATTTCTGTCACATTGAATGTTTGTTCTTCAAAGTACTGTTAATAATGTAGTTCGTGGTGTAGAGACTGGTTCTATATCTATGGTTATTAACCACAATCCTGTCACCCTTGTGGGGTGAACATTGGGTGGTGATAACTTGTCAATCTGGCAGGACTAAATAACCACTGGTTGCAGTGCCAGGCGATGGCATACTTTCCATATATCTAATCCTATCCAACTGCAATTCAAAATTGTTTTTCTGAACCTGAGGTTAGCAACCTTAATCTTTTAGCCTTTGATGACTGGTTGATATTAATTAATTTCGTCTGTGATGATAAAGGCCGAACTAAATAGATACTTGGCTTCAATGTTTATTTTGTTTGTATTAAAACTATTTCTCCCTTCAGTTACAGAAAGAGAATCCACATTATTTATCATTCCTAGACATTCCGGTGGCATATCAACTTGCACTTCCTGATGTTATTTTACCTGATGATGTTCGTAACGATCTTTACATAACTTTGGTCAGTGGAGAGTTTACGAGAATAGCCACAAAAACGTCGGATCGAAATGTTGAAGTCATAGCTGAAGTTTGCAATAAAGAAGGAAAAATTATCCCTGTAAGTTAACTTTTGTTATGTATAACTGTAGAAAATAAAAATGAATTGTGTTTAATTTGATGTCTTGAATACGAATTGGTCTATAGTTTTATTTCAAATATGATCAGATTGACCTAGTGACAACTTAATGATTTACTTGCATGTACTAAAAATGATTGAAATGGTATGGTATACATAATTAATAACTACTAACTTGTAAAGTGTTACTTACAACCATAACTAAGATGCTGTATTATGTTGAACATAAAAATTGTATGCCTTTCATATATCTAATTTTTCAACTATATATATATTTTCTTGCAATATGAAATTTTTATTCTAACTTAGTTATTTTAAGAAAAATGTATTCATAAAAACAAATTCAAAGTTTGTAGATTCTATTAAGATTTCTATTTTTTTAGGGTGTGATAAGACAGGGATGTGGCAAAGGTGCTCTAGATAAATATCGTTCAGTTACTTATTACCATGAAGGAAAACCCAGATGGATGGAGACATTCCAAGTCAAGCTGCCCATTGAAGAGTTCAAAGAAGCCCATATCAGGTTCACATACAAACACAGATCCACAAATGATGTGAAAGACAAGAACGAAAAACCTTTTGCCATGTCCTTTGTCAAGCTGATGCAGAGGGACGGAACGACTCTGAAAAACGAAGACCACGAACTTGTGGTCTACAAAATTGACCAAAAGAAACACGGCGAAACGTTAAGGCCAATTTATCTGGACTTCCAATGGAAAAGACTTTCCAATAGTGGCGACATGGAAAAGTTCAGCAAGGAAGGGTTGTCATTGTCCAATCGAGACAGTTTCATCATCTCCACTTTGTTCTGCTCTACAAAGCTGACGACCAATGAAGAACTTCTGAGTCTTTTGGAATGGTCGGAAAAGGAAGAAACGGAAGGGAAGAGGAAGAAGCCATTGAAGGAAAATCTGGAAGACTTGAAGAAGGTTCCACAAGAAGAGCAAATTATTTTCTTGCAGGATACTTTGGATGTTCTTTTCAAGATTTTGAAAGACTCTGACATTGAGAATGACAACCTGGTGTTCGATTCTTTGGTGAGTTAAAGTGAAAAAAAATATTTTACTTTCATGAAAAAAATTTACTGTGAAAATATTTTAATAATTTAATATATGAAATTTACTGTGACATTATTTAAAAAAATGATTAAATGTTTGCTCAAAATACAATGGTTGAGATGATATTTATTAAGAATGGTTTTAGGTCGACATCATTTATATAGCTGCTGAACAAAGTAAACACGGAAATGTGAAATCAGTCCTTGATGTATACATTGAACAAAACTTCCATTTCACCCTCGCATATAAGTAAGTAAATTTATTTTCAATATCAATTCCTTATTTTTATTTGTGTCTTCATTAAAAAATTATTTATTATTTATTTGTGTGATTTTCTTTTCATTTATTGTCGAGTCTCCATAGCCAAGCTATACACAGGACTAGCGTCTTATGTTATTGCATCATCTAAAAGATTAGTTATTGTTTTTAATATGTTCTCTAAGGTGTTATTTTGTTTTTGTTACACATTTTTAATCTCTATCTGGATGAATAACTTAAATGTTTGATAAAAATATATTTTATTTATATTTTTGCTTGATTTACGCACCAATGGGTTGGAAACAAAGTGTATCTTATTTTCTTATTAAATGATGTTTACCCACATTTTAATACCTTAATTGACATCTCGGATGGTAATTGATTTTTTTTCATATTTTGGTTTGACTTAGTCTCCAAGGGAGATTTTTGACTAAATTATGTTTTCCTGCTTTGTAATACCCTTCTTGATTGCCATTTCTGCAATGGGGACAAAAATAAATTTTTGAATTGGATAGTTTATCAATCTTTTGGTTAGATTTATGCAGCAATGTATTGGAAAGAAGTTAAAAATGTTGCTGAATGGTTGTGATACATATGAATCTTTGGCTCGATGATTACTACTACTTATGAAGAAAGTTAATTATGAATCAAATAACTATTAATTCAATATTTCCAAATTGTTTGTTTAACCCTTCAACGCCTGAATTATTATTACCTTAAGGTCTAAAATACAATTATATTCGCATTGAAAATAACCCTACGACCATCACTGTTTTGTCCCTACAGGCGTTAAAGGGTTAACTTAACGTTTAGTTATTATTAAATAAATCATTTAAAAATGTGGAAATAGTTTAAATTGACTAATCTGTGATGTGATTTCAGTAAATTAATTCATATATTTCGTGATTACATTGAAGAAGTGAGTATAAGTGGATCAAACAGCATTCATGATCAGACGCCAGAAATGGATTCTAAGAAGAAAGAAATACTTAATAAGGCTTTGAAATCACTTCAATATATCATCAAATTTATTATCCGCTCAAGACAGTTGTTTGTTGAGTAAGTCTTTTTTTGTTGCTTATGTATGTCTTAATGATGATATTTATATGGCTTTATTTTTAGATTATCTATGAATGAATTTTAATTTGTTTGTAATGGTATCCATGTTATTGTCGAGCGTGCGTAGCGAAGCTCTACATAGGCGTAGCATTTCCGATGTCGTCCTCGTCGTTGTCGTCGGCGTTAGACAATGACTTGAATGCTTATATATCATCTATACTATTATTATTTCTTT
>JARUHE010320228.1:0-11478 GCA_031471125.1 Archaeomysis grebnitzkii | reverse complement strand
ATCATTATAATTATAACCATTAGATGCATCATAATAATTATAACCATTAGATGCATCATAATAATTAATCATAACAATTATAATAATTAATCATTATAACCATTATAATAATTAATCATTACAACCATTATAATAATTAATCATTACAACCATTATAATAATTAATCATTATAACCATTATAATATTTAATCATTATAACCATTATAATAATTAATCAGTATAACCATTATAATAATTAATCATTATAACCGTTATAATCATTAATCATTATAACCATTATAATCATTATAACCATTATAACCATTATAATTTAATTAAAGTGCTAATTAGTTACATTTTTGGTTTTATGTAATAAATAATTGACAATGAGCAGCAGAAATAAAGAAAGAAAAGGAAAATTAAGCAACGCCTAACCTTTCAGTTTCATCGACTTTTAGAATTACATTCATTCGAAAAAATGTAAATTTTATACTTTTGTAAATGCAAATTAGAAAAAATTATATAAAAAAATTTAAATGTGAATTTTAAGTGTTTGTATATTATTAAATTTGTGGAACATGAAAGTTTACAATGAATTAGTTTGTACGATGTTAGTTCTTTGTTTGTAACTAGTAATCCACGAACCGCGGACGGTTCAAATATCTCGCGATGATTCATTCAGTAACTATAAAAAAATTATCTCAATTAATGTCAAATCAAAAATGGTGTTACAAAGTGAGAAAACATTTTATCAAAAATTCATTTCAGTCTATTTATGTGTACTTCATTCCAAACCATTGATGCATAAATAAAAACAAAATAATAAAACAAATTTTGTTAAAAAGAATTTCTAAGTTAATTTGATGAAAAAATGTAAATGAAAAGTGAGGAAATCAAATAAAAATACCTAGTAATATATTAAAACCAATAACCAAGCCTATATGAAAAGAAATAATAATAGTATAGATAATATATAAGCATTCAAGTCATTGTCTAACGACGACGACGACATCGGAATTGCTACGCCTATGTAGAGCATCGCTAAGCATGCTCGACAAAAACGAAAGGCATTGAAAACTTAAAGAAAATCGATCTCAAGTACATCATCAACAACTTATGACAAAGAAACCTAGTTTATAATTTATTTTTATCATATTATTAAAGAACTTTTTAAAAGAAAATGTTTGTTATTTATAATAACTAACCATAACAATAACTGTTATAGAAAAACTATTTTATACAAACTGTACACAACCCAAAAAGCAAATTAACGATTATTATGGTCAGAGTTATGTAAGAACATAAATATATATTTGATAATAATAAAAACTACAAGTTTTTTAGTAACAGAAAGAATAATAGTTAACAGTAACTATAACACTAGCACTAGTAATGACAATAACAACAACGCATTGTGATCATATATACAAACTATTATAACTGTGAAAACCATTTTAATTACATTTTTATATCAATTATATGTTAGTTAATCCTATATAAAAACTAACACTAAATTGATGCAAATCAAAGTTTGTTATTATTTTCTTAACTAAATTTGTTAATTAAGCAACGTATTTGTTTATGAATAAAAGACTGCTCGTGTTTTACATTTTACAGCTTATAAACATTGGACTATGCAACACTTTCTTAAAATTTGTCCTATAATAAAACAATTATAAACAATGACAATAATAAAAATGTAAAAATGTTTCAATGCGTTTGTATTTAACAAATATTAGTTCTCTATCATAACGGCACTATAATTATATTCATCATATCAAACATACTTAAATGCAGATAAATAGTTTCACAAAACAATGACAGAGTGTTCTTTTTAACGCCTGATATAATAAAAAATTAACAATATTTTAGTGCCGTTTTAATAACCACTATGTAACTTACATGCATTATGTTTTACCTTACAGATGCAAAAAAACATAAAACTTAAGTGTAAAATTCAAAATATAAATAGTTTTACTTCCTTGAACATTTTTAGGCTGTGACAAACAGTCACTATAATCTACTGTCGATTGTTGGGAAGGTTGTGGAGGCGGATTAGTTCAATTTTTTTTAAATTTTGGTTATGGAAAAAATGTATTGTTTCTTTTTAATCTGGGTTAATCAGAACTCAGAGGTATGAAAAAACATAGTTTTATTTTTTGTTTTAAAAATATTTTTATTCAACACGTATCTGAACAATAGTCCAGAATATTTTTTTTCCAAAATAATTATTTGTTGAAATAATAGGTTTTTAAAGTTTGGTTACTACCACTTAGTACAATTATGAACAAAAAAAAATTGTAATTTATATATATATAATATTAATTTTGTTATATTAAGAACCTTTACTCGGTCACAGCTTTAATTCATTTGCAAGTTTCCTCGTACTTGTTATCAAAAACTTATTTATCAATGAAGATTTGTCCCAAGCATGCACATTTAGCCAGAGGTTAGGTTAAGCACTGCAGTCGCAGGTTTTTCAACACCACAATGTTGAAGTTGGTATTAAAAACAATTCTGGAGTTGCACCAATACTTCATAAAAAAAATTAAATGATTCGACTGGTCACCAACTCCTGTCGCCCACCCAAATTTAACAATATAAAAACATTTATTTTTGTCTAACATGGCACTATTGTAAATGTTTTCGTAATGTCATGTTAAAACCACACAAGTTGATAAAAAAATATTGAACAACGTTAAAGAATACATAATAATCAATTAGGATTATGAATATTACGACCTCATTGCATTTGTCAATGAAAAAGACTGCAATTTTAAAAAGGCAGTGCCTGATCATGAAGACATTAATGTCATAAATAATCTCATCTTATGAAGTGGTCTAAAAATAGATTTGAAAGAGAACTGGCTTGCCAAACATACGATTCTGCATCCATTTGCGTAAATAACAGGCTTTTCCCAAAAAATTAAGTAAATGATTATTCCTTAAAGTCTATAAAACCGCATAATTCGTAATTATAATAAAAATAAAATTTAGTTTTTACTTATAGCTAATGAAAAATATGTTTGTCGGCCGGCCATATGATTTTAAAGCATGGTAGCAAAACGAAAACTTTAACTATAAGCTATAACAAGAAATAGTTATAAAACAATAAAATATTATATAAAACACACTATATTATTAAAATTTTCGATATATAAATATGCATTATTATATTTTACGTTGAATTCTAATTAAATTAAATTTTAAAGCAAGTTGACCTTCAGTTTAGCGTCTCTTGTTGCCATAGTAACGCATCGTGAAATTTGAAACCTAGATTCCTTAACGAAAAAGATTAACCATTAGAGGATCTATAATTTAGGACATGAACAATGTGTTTATTTTTAATTTTAAAAATCTTATTGTATCAAGTTTGTTATAATTATACAGACGGTAACTATTTTAATCAGTCTTATTGCAATTACATGCATTGCGTAGCCTAACCAGTAATTTGGTGATTAAGTAATCTTTGAAATTTAACGCGTGAACCGATCTGTTCGTATCCTTGCATATTGAAGTCTATTTACATTAAAATTAGTGTTGGTTAGTTTGACAACTTGGGTTGGATCAAGAGGTAAGGTTCGGCAACCAGAGACTATTCAGTACCGGATCAAATCATGAAAGTTGAGTAACTTAACTTAAGATGATTCCCTCCAAATAGGTTTTGCAGATTTCGTGCTCAATTATGCAAGAATCTGTCAGAATTGTGACGGGTCAGAACCACTGATCTGTATATTAATGAATGGGCAATAGACACTAAGTTCGATAGCTTTGCGTGAAGATACCTCAATTGGAGCTTATTTTTGTCGTGAATCCACATTTTCAGAGCTTGCAATGTGTTTCTAATAGCTGAAATGTAGTTTTGTTCATTTAATTACATTAAAATTGTTTGCTGTGTGGTTGTCGATTGTTTCAACAGGCTTAATACAAAGTAAAAAAACGTTAAGAATGATGCTTCATAGGCAAGTGTTAGTTAAATGCTGAAAACATTCAATAAATTGAAATAGACGACTGAATAGTCATTACATCGATCGAAGTCGAAAATTTATTTCCTATAGAAGGAACTTAAATAAACAATATTTTTCTATTTTTGCCTCGCAAAACATATTAATGTTGTGTTGCATTACAAATAAAAAATGTTTATATATGCATAAATGGGAATACAAACGGGAATATGGGAGTTACTTAAAATTGAGAGTAAGTTTTGTTTCTGAAAATAGATAATCAAAAATATTAATATGAAAAACAAAATAAAATTAAAATGGGATGCAAGAAAAAATTTCTTCAAAAAAACTCGATACTGCCATCCATTAATATACAGATCAGTAGTCGGAACTTGCCACTGCGCCATGGCCATGCTAGAAAAACATTTTCTTCAGAGAAACCTCAAGAAATTTGAAGGAGAGGAAGATATTTATGAAGGAAAGGAAGACATTTTATTGGTTAGAAATAGTTTTAGGATAATTAAGTTTAATAAATGTAAAGTTCAAATATTTTCTTATCAAAAAATAAACAAAATGATTAAACCATCAAATGAAAGTTTGTTTACTCCAGTGGATATAGGGAAGAATTATGGTATTTGATCTCGAGATAATTAAGAGATAGGAAACTGATAAGTAAAACAAACTTTGTGATGAAATTATCTTAATCGTTAAGGAAATAATTTATTTTTATAGAATTTAAACAATAATAAATTATAAATTTACAACCTTTAATATACCTCACTTTCTACTAAGTAAAGTATGTAATAAAATTAAGATATTATTTGTTATGCATTCTTAGAAATAAAAACAAGAATGCTGTTTATAAAAAAAAGTATAGGACTCGATTGGCTAAATGTGATTTTAACATGTAAATATTGAAATCTAACAACTTTTAAAACGTGGGATATTTCTTGCATTGCTAGCAACCCAAGCTGCTTGTGCTACGAGTTCGTATGGGAAACGTTGTAAAGACACGTTCGGTATAGCACACAGCTGCCGATTAATTAAATTAATGAATGTTTAAGGCATAGGACTGCCCTATATAACATATATTTTTTAACTTTATTTAAAATTATTTTTAAAAAGTAAAAACAATAAAAAGTGAATGCAATTATTTATTTATGTGTACTTGTATAGTTAACATTTGCAGTGGTGTTCTTTAAACGTTACACAATATCAGATTTATAAAAACTAAAAAAAACGAGTTTTAATAAATTTTCACATTCATGATAACCCCAAAACATCTTCTCTCGAATTTTACTCTTAAATTTAAATTTAAAATAACTTGGAAAAAGAATGTTGAAGTCTAATAATGGTTCCCTCACCATCAAATACTATTCATTCAAGTCTTGTACTGATTATTAAGAACCATGCACATCTACGATTGTTTGACTTGCATATAGCAATAATTTCTTGTGCTGGATATTGAGAACAATGAACATCTACAATTGTTTGACTTGCATATAGCATTAACTTTTTATTTGCATACCCACAGTTACGCAAGACTGGATACAAACTGTATTATTAAATAATTAATGTTATTTATTATTTATAAATCGGGTAGAAATTAAAAAAACAAAATAAAGAAAGAGTGTGACCATGTCAAACACTACGGCTTCATCATTATGTAACACAAATTATTTTAATATTTAACTTTTTAATAAACTAAGAAACAAATTTATTGCACATAATTCTGTTCCACCTAATGAATAAAATAAAAGTCCGCAAAACTTGTTTTGGAACATTATACCTGTAAGAACTTTTAATTATACATCAATTCACAATTCGTCTATTTGATCTTGTTAACAAACTTGAAGGAAGATACAAAAAAAATACTAGTCCTCTCAGATCAAGTAAACTAAATTAACAATCTGAAGAAAATTAAGAAATAAAAAAGTCGAATTCTTTAAATTATTGGAAATATAGACAGACAAATTTACAATGTAATGTTTATGAAAGATATTGATACGTTACTTGAACATAAACAATGACAGCATGCTTCTTTTTATTTATATTCAGATTTTCAAAGCAAATTCAAAAGTTGATTTACTAACGTAAACATATCTGGATCGGACCAATACGATCATTTTATTTAAACCTAGAGGTCTAGTTTGATCTATTTTCTTCATATTTAAAAAGTTGAATTACATAAAAACACACATAGTGTCTAGATATATTTAATTATGTATGATGAAATAATTTAAATAAATATAATTAAAGATGCGTGTTTACTTAACCTACGCGATGAGACATTGTACTTGAAAAACGTAACTTGATCTTCCCCATTAAACTGCATCTTACTTAATTATAAACAACCCTTATCAAACATGTTTTTATTTGTATAGTGAAAGAGAACTCGAAAATTAACGCTGTTTTTAAGCCGCAAGCGTTGGCAAAAAGATTAACTATACTACCAAACCTTCCTGCTGTAATTTCATTTTATTTAACTTTACAAAAGAGTTAAATTAAAAATTAAGTTGAGCACATTTTACATTTTTCTGAGATAAAATGATCTCCATCTAGTGTAATTATTGCCATTTTCTGGCACAAGTTGATTGTGCGTAAATTTACGACTCCCTATGGGTTGACCCATAGGTCATGTTACCATCTTTTATACTGCTACAGCATGGCAAAAAACATTACTAACCATTGTATTAAAGACTAAAACAAATTTAAAACATGTTGCAACACTTCAACACCAGAACAATCATGGTCCTAAGGACTTACAAAGTTAGTATTAACACCAATCCTTCCGCTTTAAAGTGTTATACCCGGTTTATGGTACACTGTTGATTTGCAGACAAATATTTAAACTAGACAAGAAAATGCGGACAGGCAAACAGGTTTTATAATATTGGTGGCTATTAACCATTTAAAAGACTGGGACAAGCAATTGTGATAAAACTTTAAAAGAACAGGACAAGAATGTGTACAAAATTTAACAAAATTATTAGCTGTCTAAAATTAATGTCTGAGAAAGTTTATTTTAAACTATTTTAATGTTATTAGCTATAATTTATGCCACTAATAGTATTGTTAAATTTGGTACACATTCTTGTCCTGTTCTTTTAAAGTTTTACCACAATTGCTTGGTAAAAGAAAACGTTAAATGAAAAAGACATTTTATTTTAATTATTTTAATTATATCATGGTCACGGGACGCTATAATTTCATAAAACTTTGTATATAACTTTTGTTGCAATTGACCAAATTTCGAATTCTATAGCTCAGAAGATGCGCAAAAATTGTATCTCCATTATTTGGTTGAGATATAAAAAAGATATAAATTTTTAAAAGGGTCATTCAAGACAAAAAACCTCACAGACCAATATTTTAGTACACGGACTACTGTCGGTGTACGATAATGAGCAACACTTGCACTTCTCACGAAGGATAGCCTGGACGTCGTTATACTTATCGCTTACGTTGCTTGCATTGTCGCAAGATTGGCCACGACAGTTTTTAGTTTGTACGTCATTTTCTTCTAGGAACTGAAGTTTGATATGAGAAATTTGTGTTCCGGTGTGAGAACACATTGGTTAGATTTAAAAATTGTTCAACCTTGCCTGACTGTAGAACATATCGGAAAACCACTGTCAGCTGGACGACACAATTGATCTCCATATTAATGGATTGGTAACGGGCAGTTAGTTCAATAGTTTGCATGAATATACCACCAGATGTGCTCTCAATGTGTTTATATCAAGTTCTGTTCTATATAGGAAAAACAATAATAATTTCAGGCTTGCCTTCTTCTTCCGACACTTGCCTATCAACGACTGCTATGCTGGCATATCAACGAATGCAAAGCGCAAAAAAAATAGCAAATTGATTTTTTCATCTTTAGAATACCGATTACTTTTTTGCAGTCTAGAATGGAAAAAACAGTGGTGCAACATAACAGAGATACCATCATACATAACACATATTGCACATGTAAGGTTGCAATAGACTCATTTTTTGAGGTTAAGCTGCTCGAAGTACGTGCGCACTTGAATAAATTGTTTTAAGCTTTAATTCAAATAGTTTTATAAGCGGTATCTGAAAGACCAGCTTCTATAACTTACCTCTGATTGTTGGGGTTGTTGTTGTTGTCGTTGGGGCGGTGGATGACTTGTGAACTTTTACAAAATTGTTCTTTTTTTCAAAAATTAATTTACAGAAAGGTTTGCTCAAATCAGAATAAAGATCAGAACATTCTAGATTTGTGTTACTAAGGTTTTTTTTCTGTGAAGTTTACTAAACTTAATTATTTCACAAAACAAACTGTTTATAAGGGACTCTGTGAACTCTGCCATTACTTCATTAAATTCATGGTTGAACACGCGATTTTTATTTGAAGGTTTAGAGAAAAGTTTATTCAAAACCAATGGAACAACTGGAGATTTAAGGTAGAATTCTCTAGGGATGTTTTGTTTAATTTTTATTTCCTTAAACAATACACATTTAGAAATTGGTTTACATTGTCTTAAAATATAACGTTCATAAAATTAAATAGAAATTGGTTAACATTGTCCATAAGATTAATTACAAATAGGTTTACATTGTCTTAAAATAAAACGTTCATAAAATTAATTATAAATTGGTTAAAATTATCATTAATGAAACGTCTATAAAATTAATTACAAATTGGTTAACAGTGTCATAAAACAAAAGGTTCATAAAATTAATTACAAATTGGTTAACAGTGTCATAAAACAAAAGGTTTATAAAATTTATTATAAATTGGTTAATATTATCATGAATTCATTACAAATTGATTATCATTGTCTTAGAGTAAAACGTTCATAAGATTAATTACAAATTGGTTAACATTGTCCATAAATAAAAATTCATAAAATTAATTACAAATTGGTTTACATTGTCAATAAATGAAATGGTCAAAAAATAAAAACAAATTGGTTAACATTGTCATAAATTAAAACGTTCAAAAATTAATTACATACTGTTTAACATTGTCATAAAAAACGTTCATAAAACTAATTACAATTTGGTTAAAATTGTCGTTAATTAAAACATTTATAAAATTAATTAAAAATTGGTTAACATTGTCATAAATTAAAACGTTCAAAACATTAATTAAATATTGGTTAACATTGTCATAAAAAAACGTTCATAAAACTAATTACAAATTGGTTAAAATTGTCATTATCTAAAACGTTCATAAAATGAATTACAAATTGGTTAACATTGTCATAAATTAAAACGTTCGAAACATTAATTAAATATTGGTTAACATTGTCATAAAAAAACGTTCATAAAATTAATTACATATTGGTTAACATTATCATAAAAAACGTTCATAAACTAATTACAAATTGGTTAACATTGTCATTAATTAAAACGTTCATAAAATTAAATACAAAGTGGTTAATATTGTCATAAGCTACAACGTTCATAGATCTAACTACAAATTGGTTAACATTGTCATAAATGAAACGTTCATAAAATAAATTACAAATTGGTTAACAATGTCATAAGGAAAATGGCTCAAAAAATGAAACAAAAATTCCATACAATTAATTACAAATTAGTCAACAGTGTCAATAATTAAAACGTCCATAAAAACACCTACAAATTGGTTGAAATTATCATAAAATAAACGCCAAAAAAATGTATAGAAATAGATTAACGTTGTCATAAAACAAAACGCCCATAACATTAATTACAAATTGGTTAAAATTGTCCATAAATAAAACGTTTGTAAAATTAATTATAAATTGGTTATTATTTTCCATAAATAAAATGGCTAGAACATTAATTACAATTGTTTTAACATTGTCAATCATTAAAGCGTCAATAAAATTAATTATAAAGTGGTAAACATTGTCAACGAACAAAACGATCATAAAATTAATACAAATTGGTTAGCATTGTCAATTAATAAAACGTTCATAAAATGTATTACAAATTGATTAACATTGTCAATAAATAAGAAGTTCAAAAAATTAATTAAAAATTGGTTTAAATTGTCCATAAGTTGCATTATAAATTGTTTATCATTGTATATAAAAAACATCCATAAAATATAATTTATTATAAATTAGCTATCATAAACAACATAATTAATAACATGAATAAAACTTTCATAAAATTAATTATAAATTGGTTAACATTTTCAATAAACAAAACGTTCATAAAATTTATTAAAAATTAGTTCACATTGTCAATAAAAAAGTTCATAAAATTAAATACAAAATGGTTAGCATTGCCAATAAATAAAACTTTTATAAAATTAATTACAAATTGGTTAACATTGCCCATAATATTAATAACAAATTGGTTACCATTGTCCATAAAATAAAATTTATTAAAAATTAGCTAACAATATCAAAAACAAAACGTCCATATAATTAATTAAAGATTGGTTAATATTGCACGTAAATAAAACGTTCATAATATTAATTACAAATTGGGTAACATTGTCAAAAAATAAAATGTCATAAAGTTAATTACAAATTGGTTTACAATGTCAATAAATAAAAAGTCGATAAAACTAATTAAAAATTAGTAAAACGTTCATAAAATTAATGTTAACCACTTTGTAATTAACTTTATAAAAGTTTTATTTATGAAAAAGTGTTAACCAAGTTAACATTATTTTATGAACGTTTTATTTTATTACAATGTTAACTAATTTGTAATTATTACTATAAACATTTTATTTATTGAGAACTTTAACCAATTTGTTATTAATTTTATGAACGTTTTCTCTTCTGACAATTTTAACCAATTTGTAACTAAATTTATGAAAGTTTTTTTTTATTGACAATGTGAACCAATTTGTTATTAATTTTATTGACGTTTTATTTATAGACAATATTAATCATTTTGTATCTAGTTTTATGAAAGTTTTATTTTATGACAATGTAAACTAATTTGTAATTAATTGTCTTGTCGTTTTATTTATTGACAATGTTAACCAATTTTTTATTCATTTTTTGTACATTTTATTTTATATTAACCAATTTGTAATTAAGTTTATGACAGTTTTAATTATTGACAATGTTAACCAATTTTTAATTCATTTTATGAAAGTTTTATTTTATGGCAATGTTAACCAATTGGTAATTAATTTTATGAACCAACTTATAATTAATATTATTGACGATGTTAACCAGTTTTTAATTAATATTATGAAGATTTTATTTTTTGGCAATGTTAACCAATTATAATTAATTTTATGAAACTTTTATTTATCGTACACGGACGGTAGTCCGTGTACATAATATTGGTGTGTGAGGTTTTGGTCTTGAATTACCCTTTTAAAAATCTATATTTTTTTACATCTCAACCAAATAAAGAGAAACGTACATAATCATGGAGATAAAATCTTTGCGTATCTTTTGAGCTATAAAATTCGAAATTTGGTCAATTTGAACAAAAGTTATATAGAACCTTTTATGAAAATAGAGCGTGATAAAATTTATGTACCATATTTTACCGAGACACACTGTGTTTCACCCGTAGGTAGGGAAAACTGTTTTACATATAACATGTATTTTAGTGCGTTTA
>JARUHE010320217.1:0-11479 GCA_031471125.1 Archaeomysis grebnitzkii | reverse complement strand
CAAAAGGTTCAAGTTTTTATTTTCTTAATAACTTGTTTGTTTTTTAGTATTTTTGCATCAAATTTTCAGAACTGAACCATCGATATGCTTACAATATAATGCAATGGAATTCTTTTTGTATAATTTAATTTTTTTTGTTATTTTAGGTTAAAATAAGGAGATATTTCACATTCAACAAAAGGTTCAAGTTTTTATTTTGTTTTGTTTATTTTGTTTTTTAATGTTTTTGCATCAAAAATTCAGAAATGAACAATCAATATGCTTACAATATAATGCAATAGATTTCTGTTTAGATAATTTCTGTTTTTTGTTATTTAAGTTTAAAATAAGGAAAAATAACTTGTAAAATAATTTACATTAAAAAAAATTTTTTGCTTCAAATTTTCAGAATTTAATAAGAAGTATGCATGTATAAATACAATGTAATAGAATTTGAAAAAATCAATTTTTTTTGTTATTGCTGATTAGCCTATATTTTTACAAATGTATATTATAAAAATAAATAATCGCTCGACATTTAAGCCACATAGCGGTTTAGGCATAACTAGTATTACAATTATGTACTATACAAATAGGTGACATTATTCTAAACAAATTGTTTTTTTTATAAATTAACGATGTTAAGAATATTTGCTTTTTTAGCTAAAGGTTTGTCCTTGTCAATTTTGTCGAAAAAAATTGAAAAAGGTGACGTCACTTTTCGTAATTGGTTGTTCTCGTTGCAATTTTATTAAAAAATTGAAAAAGTTGTCTGTTTATAAAATAGGAAGAAATATAATTTTCTTAAGCTATAGATGGAAAGTTATTTTATTTCATTAGTTTGTTAATTATTTAATATATTTTATTTTAGTTTATTGTTAGTTAATCTTACAAAAGTTTTTATCAAGGAACTAGTTCTTAAAGAACAACGTGCACATCACTCTGCAAAACTATTGTCATGGTTGCATTAGAAGCATTTGTGGATAAATGTAAATTATAATTTTTGTTCGTTAAATTTGTTTAATATATTTAGTGAACAGTATTAATTATGCAGAGTATGCACACATTAAATAAACAATAATTATTTCATTAGCTTAAGTATATTTATTGTCAACCATCTCTTCATTGTTTACATATCAGCTGTTTGAAGAAAATTGAAAATTTTGTCGTTCTCGTTGCCTTTTCATAAACGTGACATCACATTTTTCAATTTTTTCAGACTAAATTAGTATAAGGACAAGACTTATTGTTGTGTGGGTTTATATTTATAATATAAATGATATACAAGTCCTACTTTTGGCAGGTTGGTTTTAGAAATGTGAAAGAAATATTGAATAAATTTAATAGCATTGGTTGTTTCCATATTTTGGTAGGGAGAGGGAGGTGTTTTATTCACAAGCAAAGTTTTTAAACTTCTCAATTTTTAGAAATGAAATAATTTACATTAGTTCTTTAATTACTATTGTGTTCATGAAAGTTCCGAGCATTTCTAATGAAAGACAATTCTGAGGAAACTAATTTGGTATTTCAAATGCCAAACCAAAATCTAGAACATGAGTAAATGTTTTACAAATAAAATTTTCATTTTGTTCTTATTGTTCTGTATATATAGTAAAATTCAAAGACCTATGTACTGTAAATAAAACAACATTTCATTGAAAGTATTACAAAGGGTTTCCATAATAACTAATTTAACATGCAAGTATACTAGTGACATCTATCATGTGAATGTTAAATTTTTTTGCACTCTGTTACATCTCACTGTGTGTGGCAACATTTTTTGGCACAAAACGATGAGCAATTCATGTAATGAAGTGTGTTCATCCTATGGATACCCTTTTTCAATTTAATGAATAATTTTTTAATTTCATGAAAACAGGTTTTTAACATAATCAGTTTTCTTTATTAAACTGTTTGATTAAGTTCATTGTAAGTTCGTCTAACCCTTTACGGGCAAAGGCCCGCAGGAGATGCTAAAAGCTTGTATGTTTCTTATTGTTGCATTTCCACTAATCATAGCATTTTTAACATTAATGGAAATGCAACAATAAACTTCTGTTACTTTTTACTGGCAGAAGAGTTTTACAAACATACAAATTCTTAGCATCCCTTACGAGCCTTTGCCCGCTAAAGGGTAACAAATTTTTTTTATAATAATTGTCTATGGGTATTCTCAACAATAAGCAATACTTCTTTTTCCTTTTAAATATTTTTGTTGAGTTCATTGGAAGTTTTTTTGAAGTTTTGCAACAATGATTGTTTTTATGGGTATTTTCAACGATATCTACTACTTCTTTTCAATTTAATATAATGGGTTAGTTTCAATGAATTTTTTTTTGTGAACAACTAAGTATATTAAATAATAACTCGTGTTGCTTTTCTGACAATCATTCGTGGGACTTTTCATACCTCTAGTTAATTATCTTTTAGTATTGATCTTACTGTTTTTTATCAGTATCATGATAGACTAAAGAAGTATAGATGCACAACTCAATGTTATAACTTTGGACCCATATAAGCATTCTAAGCAGTCTTTCAAATTATGTGCTGTAAAAACCAATGAAAATGGGCTGTTTTTGCAAGTCTATAAATCAATAACAAGACCATATTTTATAATAAAATACATTCAATATTGTAAATTAAATGTTTATAAATGTTATATATAAGTTTTATACAATAAAAACATTTAAAATATAAGTATTATTACGATTCAAAATAAAAATAGATTGAAATTGCATAAATAAATATTGTGGTACTTGGCATCGTTTTGGTCGAAGTATCTTGCCACTCTAGGTCCATAATTATCCATTGAAAAGTCTTGAGTTGATCATCTATACTTTTTAATCTATGGAACATCAAAATATCTTAATTTTTTGTTGGCTATGATTGATGGATGCCCTATTATATGGAAACTGCACATCCTCTTGTTTGGTTGTTGAATTGTTTAATTGTATTTGGTTCGTGATTTGTAATTTCTTTTATTATTATTATAAATTCTTCAAAGGTGTTAGAAATCAATAAAGAAGTTAATAATGTTTGATTTTTTAAAACATTTAATATTATCGGTGCTCTTTTATTATTATAAATGCTTCAAAGGTGTTGGAAATAAATAAATAAATTATTAATGTTTAATGTTTTTGAACATTTAATATTATCCATGTAATTTTGTTTTGAGTTATTATCGGCTTCAGTCTTATTATGAATGCTTGACTTGCATAAGTTATTAATGTTTAACTTTTTGGTAAGTTTTCTAAGGGAAGTTCTTGGATCTCTACAATTGAGTGAAATACCTGAAGAAAAGAATAAGTGGTATAATAAAGTGTTGTTGATGCACACTTTAGTTATGTAAAAAAAATTGGCATTAACACTTCGGCTCTTAAGAAATAGATTGCCATAATTAAAGCTTGTGTATGTGACAAATCCTTCCATCTGGGACTAGAGTTGATGTGTTACTTGTAAAACTTTCTGCTTTTGATAACATAAATATTTCTAAACACGCGTCCATCGTGTTCATTTGAAAGTAAAATGCATTAAATTTAAAAATTTCCATTATTAGATTATTATTGAAATTTGGTTAAACTCAACATTCCATTAATTAATTTTTGATTACCTAATATTTATTTGAATAACCATACCATTTATAATTGCAAACACATCCTTGAATTCATTTTTTTAATTTGCATCTAACTTGAAAAAGATCTTTCAATTTTGATTAAATGTAGCTGATAATATATATTTAATTGCGCACTATAAACACCATTGTATTATTATTATTTCATGAGAGACAGCTATTTTCATGAATGTTTCTAGTTTAAGGTAATGCTGAATAAATAAAATGAGGAGGTAATTTTGGTTTGTGTATTATGTGAATGTGCGTCCCCGCGTGGGGTGTTCGAAGACCACTATTGATTAGTCAATTCCAATCTCTTCTAGGCCGGAGCTATGATCGTGTCAAAGGTTTACCATGACTTGTGGATAGCCACGACAACCACGTGTGTATAACCTACTGTCTATTATTTTTCCAAAAAAAAAAAAAAACGTTAATTTTTGTTTCATTAAAAATTTTGGTTTCCAATATCCTTTTTTAAATGTTTAAGATGTAATAATTGTGAGAAATTTTATTTACTTTAACATTCATTATAGTTTCACAACAAATTGTCATGTACTTGCCTTAGCCAATACGGTAACATTTGATGTTGTCATGTGGTCTTGTAATAGCTAATACCTTTTCAGTTTGTTTTCATCATAGGAATGGGCAATAGTAAATTAAAGCTAACTTAACATTAAAATAAATAGCAAATGTTCACTTTGATAAATCCATTTTTGTAGTTTTGTTTTTATATAAAATGAAGTTAATTGACAGATGATATATGAAGGCTCGTTTCATTCATTGAATAATGCTCAGTATGGGCATATTTCCAGGGGTTCGTCTGCGGCGGAAGAATCCGTCTAACGGCAGTGCAGTCACGGTTGTGAGTTCTTGAAAATAATGTAAATTTTGATGATAATGATGTAACCATAATTTAACATAAGAATGTCTTGCATAAGTGATTGAAAAGATGAATTCATCACATTATCAAAATTGTGAGTTTAAATTCTAAAGTAAATTTGAATTCATTTTTTTGCTCACTAATGAAAGATCTGTAGTTTAAGCTCAGGTTAATATGAGAATATGACAATGGTTATTGTCCATAATTGATGAAACTTGTAAATATTAAGTTATTCATTTTGAAATTTGATCAAAGCATTTACTAAATAATTCCTATTTGCTTGATATTCACAAGTTTAATTTTCTCAATTTTCATTACATGTTGGTGTGCTCAATTTCTTTCCTTTATTTCCATTTATGTTAATTGTGCGTATGTCTTATTCTTCTTGAAAGAACTTTGAATGTTAATGAATTAAAGTTAACTTAATTATCTAGGATTAAATATTTTTGTTCACGATAGCAAAATGTTTGGATGATTCGAAATAAAAAAGGATTTAAATTGTGAGTAACTTTATGCTTGTCAATAGAATCTCTTTGTACGCTCGGAACTCTGAAGAATGGTTTGTAAGTATACGCGCAACATGTTTTCATTGGGCATTCACTCCCACTATGGCTTTTCACTCTTGAAAAAAGTGTTTGAGTTTTCGTGATTCTAACATTTGTTGTTGTGAGCAGACGTCAGTGAGTATGCCATTTATTTGCTTCTCTTCATTCTATCAGTTCCAGCTGCATGGTTATTTCTAGTTTGTACTGTACTTAGTTAATATTGCTTTGTCTTAGTTTTAAGTTTTTTTAAAGTTTAATTTCAAATTCTGACAAAATAAAAACATCTAATTTTTCTAAATAGACAATTGTGATATATTTCTGCCAATTATTGCTATGTGACCTGTGGTTCAAGTATGATTGAGGTGTAATAGTAGTTAATTCAATAATTGCAATCTCTTTTAGTTTGAGTAATAATAAACAGGTGTTGTAAACTCTAGAATAAATTTTAAAAAATTAGCTTTTCGTTATTTAAAAAGTCAAAGCAATTACAAACAAATTAAATTTTTTTTAGAAATTATAAGTTTGCTTTCTTTAAAGCTCGAAAAAATTTTTTTAACTCGTTGACATTTTCTTCCGTTCAAAATGATAGGAACTTGAATAACAAGAAAACTTAAAATAAATTCACATTAAAAAATTGTCTAACAACAAATATGAATTTACTAAAACAAAATAATTTTTCTAACTTTAATTCATTATAATCGGGACAAGGGCAATGTTGGCTTGAATTCATATTTGTTCCCATGTTTCCTTATAAGACTTGAAAATGGTCATACATGTTTCATTAAAACTTTATCTGCTGCTAATTTAGTTGATGTCAATTGTGGTGATAGTTGTCTTTCATACAGTTCTTTCGAGGTTGAATTTCGATATATGCAATCGTGTCTAGTTTGAATTTTTCCTTTCTCAAATAATTAAGATTAAATTTCAAGAAGTCTTCTATCAAACTCCAAGAGTTGAGCACACTATTAATTTTTAATAAAATTATTGTTAATGTCTGCGTTTTTCCGTAGGTGAGGAAGACAAGTATTCGGTGAAATTCACAGACCCTAAAGTATGCAAGAGCTTTCTTCTGGCATGTTGTCCTCACGAAATCCTGTCATCAACTGTGAGTATCTTCATCTAATATAAATATTATTTAGTCTTGACCAGGTCAAGATCTTTTTTTGAAATATTTTGCCAGCCAATGCAGCCATTAAAAGGCTGCTCCTCGCACTACACACAACCGACTAGAGGGCACGAACAAGTCCTTGTTTGTGACATTCACCTTGAAACCTTCATCAGTAAATCTTGAATCAGTTGCATTATCTTTGGTCTAACAAATACCAGACCAAAATGTGCTACATTACTCCATGTGACCTTGTCTCGAGGCTTATGCTCAGGAGTCAATTTGACTGTCTTGGTCGACTACTCTGATGGTGGATTCTCTGGTGATTATATTAAATGGAGAAATGTTTTCTTAACTTTTGTTTCATTAAAAATTTTGGTTTCCAATATCCTTTGGATATTTGTTTATTAATTATGCTACTTCATTGAGCCTGTTGTTTGTGGTGCAACTGTTAAATAGCCACAAGCTGCAGTGCCAGGCACCTGCTCATTTATTCATTCCTCAAACTAAATGAACTGTTAATGTACCTGGATAAGGTCTGTCTAGAATAATATTTAAACTAAAATTCTTCAATAATTTTTGACTTTGCGAATTCTTATTTCTTGCAGCGAATGGATTTGGGTGAATGTCCAAAGATTCACGACTTGGCATTACGAGCAGATTATGAACAAGCGACAAAAGCAAAAGATTATTATTATGATATTGATGTAAGTTTATTCATTTTTTTTGTTTTGTTACTAAAACTTGTCTATGAAATTATAATTTAGAATTATCAAGCTGTGTTTAAAAAACAGCTTCTATAAACGACCTCTGATTGTTGCTAGTGTTGTTGTTGTTGGTACGGTGGATGATTCTTGGGCTCTGCCAAAATTTTGCCATTTTGTCGAAATAATAACAGATTTTACAGAAAAGTTTATTTAAATGAAAATGAATATAACATTCTACACTTGGTATCATTAAGATTTTTCTTTGTGAAATCCGTATTTATTAAAATATACATTTTTAGCAAGAAAGTTGAAATTCATGGTTAACAGAGATTTTTGTTTGAAAGTTTATTTGAAAAAATGAAAACTGAATATTCTAAGGTAGAATGCCTATAGGACTTTTTTGCCAAAAATGTATATATTTTTTAAATAATAGACCTTTTGGAGTTTTAGACTTAACCAATTTATCATCAATTTCATGATTAAACAATTTGTTTGAAGGTCTGAAATAAAGGTGTAAATATAATATTATATATAATTTTATTAAAAAATTACACAAATTTACTCTTTAACATACAGTCTTTAATGCATAGCATTTACTTGTCCTTGTTTTTCATAATAATTTTTTTTAGTGTTTATAAGTGAAACGTTATGCAGTTTTCCTCTATTGTTTCCAACATACAGTGCTATAGTTACTGTGACATCAGAAAAGTTGATTGAAATAAAATGGTAGGATTATCATTTAAAACATCAAAATGAAACTTAAAACAATGGCTGATCATAAATTAGAATGTGCTGAATACCTTATATCTGCGGCTCAACTCTACTCACTACACCCAACCAACCCCACAACACACCCATCACTGCCACACCCAACACCTAACCTTCAAATCAAGAGTACTAAAAACCAATTGGCTAACCCTAAACACAACAAACCTGAACATTCTACAAATAAACATAGTGGCATATCCAGCAAACAACGCGAACTATTACAACTTGCAGACAAACACAAATTTGACTTAATCACCATACAAGAAACTACTCCCCTCACACCACAACACACCAACAATAGCAAACTACACAGACAGACCACAAAGAATAGGCGGAGGTCTAATGACATACATCTATAAAACATAACCTTCACACCACACATAAACACTTGAAAAAACCGAACTCCAAAACACCAAATAAAAGACCCATAGCAAACATACATTCCCCCAGAGACACCACCTAACCAAAGACACAGACATCACCAATGCCTTTACCCACCTCACCACTCTAGACAACACCATCATCACAGCCGACAAATGCACACATATACAAACTACTGCAAAGTCAACTAGGAAGACTGAAATAAAACAATAATAACAACATAAAGCCATCACCATCCTCACAAACATAAAATACTTATAGCCAACAAGTATAACATACCCAAAAGCAAAATTCACAACAAACACTATCTCCTCCCAGAAAACATCCGAGACATCATCAAGCAAAGAAATACAATCCGACAAGAGAACCACCAAGATCAACAGATCAACATCCTCAATACTACAATAGACACACTCGTACAAAAACACAAACCAGATATATGGAAAGAACATCTTACCGACTGTTGGGACTGCAAAACCAACACACATCCTCTGGAACACAATAGCTTGACTCGCAAACAAAAACCCATCCGTCAATCACCTTCAACAACACAACAGCCATAACCAACCAACAAAAAGTCACCTCCTTTAACAAACAATTCACAAACACCATAACCCAAAAAACCCACATAAACAACTGGAAAATAGACACGCATAAAGAAACTCGCCCCAACACCCATACTCGTCACCTCCACACAAACTAAGCTAGTGAAAGCAACAACTCTATAAGCCCAGACAAAATAAACATGTGCCACCTCAAAAACCTTGGAAACACTGCCATAAACACCAACATTTGGAAGACAGCAAAAAAACATTTCCAAACCAAACAAAGACACCCCCCCCCCCTAGACATATCCTACAGATCCATTTGCCATCTTACTCCCATTACCAAAACCCTAGAAAAAATCATCCTCCCCTATATATCTCAAACATCGATATTCCTCCCCACCAACACAGCGTCAGACAACAAAGCTCAATCACCACCGCATTACACAAAATAAACAACATATTTAAGCATAAAAGATCTCCCAGACGCACCATAGCAATAACCCTAGACATATCGAATCTAAAATGCACAACACCATACCAAATGCCATTTTCAAATTCACATCCAACTACATTAAAGGCAGATAATACACATAATACAACCTGTCACCCATACTTTTCAACATCTACATGGCAGAACTCCCCGATCTTCCATAAAACGTCATCAAAAATCAAACCATACCATACCTACAACAGATACACAACTGGACCGTAAACAACCAAATCGCATTCAACCACCCCCACACTTTTGACCCCTGACCCTGCAGAATACAGTAACACCCTCCTCCCAACGGTCAAGGACCCAAAAATCCTTGGCCTACCATTCAACCCCAAATTCACCTACACTGAACTCCTAACAACACCATAATAAAGACAAAACCTACTCTATCTGGTCACCCATCACATCCACTATCAACATCAAAAAATTTCAGACCATCTAAAACACAGCCATTGGCTGCAGACTCAACACAAACATATAACACCTACACAATGAAACAAAAGTCCTCCCAATACAACAAACGCACCTCAAACTGCATGCATCACAACTCTGAAAAACTGCCCAACAACCAAACCATCAATTCCACTCACTCTCACAACAGCCAACAAACCAAAGACACATAAAAGGAAACCATTTTTCACAACAATAATTACACACTACAAACCAAACAGTAAAACAACACAAACTCATCCACACACAAATAACCGGCTACCAAACAAACAAACACTCCCACACAACACCCGCAGAGCACTGGCACAGCTGAGGTCAAACACAACTACAGGAATACGTACACAAATAGTCCAAGACACACACTACACCAAACTGCCCGCATGTGTGGTCACACCTGGCCCTGGAGGATCTCTGGACAGACTCAGTGGGAGTGGTAGGACTGCTTGCTCAATGGTCTGACTAGCTGGACCCTCCGACGTGAGCACTCCATAATCCTCTTTGTCAAGGAAGGAGTGGAGTCAACGACATTATTCTGTTTAATCAATCATCATCATAAATTAGCAATGAAAAATAGAAATGCTTTAAAATGGATAGAACAGGTATTTTCATAGAAAATAAACAAAAAATAATTAAAAAATGTACATGCAAGTTGAAGAATTTAAAATAAATTGGTTTACAAAATTTCGCTGTGATTTTACTTTTAAATTTGGCAACCTTTCTCTGAATCATTACACGAGTCCTATATAAAATGGCTGCTGTGTCCTTTGGTAGATGAACACTAGGCAGCACCAAACAATTTGCGATGCTTTGGCATAACCTACATGTATTCAACGTATTGCATTTTCATTTGTGAACTACCACAAACTTTTTACAGAAATAAATATATTATATGTTTGTTATCAGGCGATGGAGCACTTGCAGTCATTCATTTCCGACTGCGACCGCAGGACGGAAACGTCGAAGAAGCGTCTAGCCGAAACGCAGGAAGAACTGTCTGCTGAGGTTGCTGCCAAAGCCAACAAGGTGCATGACCTGGCCGAGCAGATTGGTAAAAAGTTGGCAAAGGCAGAACAGCTCGGTGCAGATGGCCTGGTTGAGGAGAGCATGAAGTTGATGGAAGAAGTGGAGGATCTCCGGAAGAGGAAGATCTCTGCTGAGCAAGAATACCGCAACTCCATGCCCGCCTCCAGCTACCAGCAGCAGAAGCTGCGAGTATGCGAGGTCTGCTCTGCCTATCTAGGCATCCACGATAATGACCGACGTCTTGCAGACCACTTTGGCGGAAAGCTCCACCTCGGCTTCATCAAAATCCGAGAGAAGTTGGATGAACTGAGGGTGAGTAGACATTGTTTAAATTTTTAAACTTGTAGAAAAGATAAAGTTTTTTAAAAATGTTAACAAGAAGTGTGATAGTGTTTGTTAATAATATTAAACCACAAAGGTATTCATTTTTTTTATTTCCTAAGGCAACTGTTGAGGCTAGGCGTGAAAAAAGACGAGAAGAAAGAGAAACTGAAAGAACACAACGGTTTGGAGAAATGGCCGAATATGAAATGCCAAAGTTAGTATTTTTAATTTTGATTAGTTTGTTTTAACCTTGAAGTTCAGTCCGTGTAATATCCAAATTGAAACCTAACCGTCCGACACCTTTTCAGCCGAGAAAGGGAGCGGGACAAGTTCAGAGAAGAAAGGCGGGAGCGATTCAGGGACAATGGTGATAGAGACAGACGGCGAAGAAGGTCCCGATCAAGATCGAGGGATCACCACCGTCGTAGAAGGTCGAGATCACGATCCAGAGACCGTCATTACAAGCCTAGATCAAGGTATTGTGGCATGTTTTTTTATCTACTTCGAAACAAGTCCGTTATTTCAACTATCTTCATCAAGGTTTTTATATCTGACTTACCTAAGTACTTTGCAATTCAGGGCTTGGGAGTCGGAACATTTTATGGTCCAGAGGAGTCGGAGTCGGTGAAAATCCACAGACTCCGACTCCTCAACTAGTGAAGT
>JARUHE010320206.1:0-11479 GCA_031471125.1 Archaeomysis grebnitzkii | reverse complement strand
AGTTTTTTATTTGAAGAGTTACAGAAAATTTTATTGAACAAAAGTTGTTTATAATGACCATCTTACCAACATTACCAATATTTACTAAATTATAGCCACGCGATATTGCAGGTCATATATGGCTAGTTTAATGGAATGTTTATTTTTTTTAAATACCACATAATTTTGTTCTATTTTTCAGTGATTTTTGTCTATCTGCAAATAAATAAAATCTTCATAATTTTTTGTTTTTATTAGTTAGATTTATATGAAGTTTTTGTAAGTAATGATTATACAATTTTTTTAAATACTTTTCAACGAAAATTATTGTTAAAAGATTTTCCACCAAGATTATATATTTTCATTTTGCAAAGAAATATACTTCACATTTTAAAAGTTTGGGTTTTTCACATCTATAAAATACTAGGTAAGAAAAAATGTGTGTTGATCTGTTATAATAATCTTGAATTTCTTTGCATGTTAGTAGTAAAACATAATGAATATAGTTTTTAAAAAAAATTGTCACTTAGGTATATTTTATTGGTTGGATTTTTAGTGTTGGTATTTATGTTTGGTATACTTTGGCAATGGTTTGGTTAAGAGTATGAGTTATAACATACATACGAGGTCTGTTCAAATAATATGCGGACTGTTTGAATTTCGCGGCTCCAGTTGGTTCCAGTGGAAATTGCTTGATGTCGTTAGGTTTGCACAGATTGACTGATTACCACGCCATTTTCCGATTGCAGATATCTTCATTTGTATATTAGCTACGTGGTGTTTAGTGAAGTGCAATTTTTTTGTTTGGCGAATTTCAGAATGAATGACCTGAAGGAGTAACGACTTGCTGTGAAATTTTGTGTTAAACTTAGAAAATCTGCAACTGAAACTTTTGCTATGCTTAATGCAGCTTACGGTGTTGCTATGAAGCGTACGGCATGTTTGAAGTGGCATGAACATTTTAAGGATGGTCGACAGTTCATTGAAGATGATGAGCATCCTGGACGTCCATCCACGTTAACTGCCGACCCACACATCAATGTGTGGGATATCAGTTGGATCTTGTTACAAGATTTTGACCAAAAAATTGAAGATGAACCGCATTGTTGCGAAATTTGGGCCATGGCTGATGACGGACGAACAAAACGCCCATCACGTCCAGGTTTGTCAGGAACTGCTTGATCGTTCAGAAGATGAAAACTTCTTGTCAAGGATCATAACAGGTGATGAGATAACATCCCCAGACCCAAAAAAGCTAGCAAGTTTGATTCAAGCCAAGGTGATACTGACAGGTTTTTTTTTTCGATGCTAAGGGTGTTGTACCTCCCGGAAGGCTCCACAGTGAACCAGAGTTACTACATTAAAGTTCTGAAACATTTGAGGGAAACCATCCATTGCAAGGCCAGAAATGTGGAGGAGTGGTGACTGTTTTTTTCATCAGGACAATGCTCCAGCCCATTCAGCCCTCAGAACTGGAGAGGTTTTGGCCAAACACTCGATCACTGCTATTCCCCATCCCCTCTACTCTAATGACCTTGCTCCTTGCAATTTATCGCTGGGTATTGGCCCCTTTATTTATATAATCAATCAATCAATCCTTGCAATTTATCTTGTTCCCCAAACTCAAAGAACCTTGAAAAGAAGAAGATTTGAGAAGATTCCCGAGATTAAGAAAAATGCGATGAAGGAGCTGAAGGACATTACAAAAGAAGCATACCAGGACTGTTTCAACCGTTGGGGACCCAGACCTTTAACTTCTAAATAAAGTATATTTTGTTTCATGACATCAGTCCGCATATTTTTTTGGACAGACCTCGTATGATAGTATTTCTTTTTGGCACTTTGAGTTTTTTATTTGTTATGTTTATTTATATTAAAATAGTTAATTACTTTATTGTGTAGAAATTATGTATGAGAACATCATAAATGATTAAATTATTTTTTTTAGTTATAAACAAGAACAATTTTCTTTATTTTAACTTTGTTTCTTCATTAACAGATGTTCCTTTTATTTTTAAAGCTCATAACAGAATACTAAATTTTGTATTTTGTCTCTCAAGGCTTTGAAGTTTTCACTTAATGCTAAAATCATGATATAGCATTAAATGGCCAATTTAGTTAAAAAAGATCCAATAATTTACTGCATATCTTCCCCATGGCTGTAATGGAATATTTATCGTATGAAAAGTACCGAACTTTAATTCTTTGAGGTCGGACTTAATACCATTAAAATTGATACTTCATTATTTATTCCAAAGAATTCCTAATAAGCCTGTTCAATTACTCGCATAAGAACTAAAATACATCAAAGCTTTGTTTGAAAACCACTCTTATTGCATGGCCTAAATTTGTCACATAGGCAAGAAATGGTTGATTTGCATGTTCTGCTTGATTAAGACAGGTTTTGCAAACTAAAATCAGTCACAAGCATTTACAATTTGTCTTAACACTTAGATTGTCGAAACCAAAGTAACCTCGCCCATCATGCGTGATTACAATTGCCAAAGTCTTAACCTACATTGAAATTACCATTGAATTGTTATTGGTTCAACCCTGTATGAAATGAAGGTTCAACTCCCGATAGATGCGTTCATTAGCGGCTATAAACTCGGCAAAAATTTAATTAATTCTTGCTGAAAGCTTAGACGCTATTGAACGTATGCACTAATAATTGAAGGACTGAGGAGCAAAACCGTCCAAGTACACTTGGCATCTTTTGCCTCTCAGCCATTCAACGTTCTTTTTTAAACTGTTGCATGTATGGTGAAATACATTTGATTGTTGATGTTGAAATATTTGATAAGATGTAAAAGTTATCAGTGCCTTTGTTGGTTTGTTTAATTAATTAGGAGCAAAGTTTATTTAAGTCTTAAGATTCACTGTTAAAATATTTGAATGTTCAAAATCTACTGTTGTAACTATGTTGAAAAAAGTTTTATTTGATATATATATATAAATATATATATTAATTACCGTTTTTTGCAATCTAATATTTTTTTAAATTAATTAAGTTATAAAGTGATAATATTGTGAATCCATGTCATGTGTTTTCTGGTGCTAACTTAACCCTTTAGCGTACATGCGGACAAATATGTCGTGTTTAAGAAGGTTTATTTTCAATGCAAACTCTGGTGTATTGAAGACCTTAAAATAATACTTACTTGGTCACTAAAGGGTTAATGTAATTATTTCGTTAAAATGTTTTAATTTTATATTTTAAAAACAAAAATATTTAAAAATTTAACTGTTCATTTACTCATCAATCAATTTATTAGGAATGATTTTTTACAGTTTTAGAGCTAGGTATTTAAGTGTGATTGATTGTTAATACAAATTATTTTGATGGAGCAATTTTAAATTACATCTCGTTGTGAAAGCTGTTCAAATCCATGTTTGTAAAGGTTTGTTTGCACTTATTTGTAAACTAGACTTGTGTAAAAAAACTTCGATTTTCCAAGTGATTCGGAATTGAAACACGACTTTTCAATAAAATATTTTCCTCGACATTGATTTAATGTATTTCAATAGCTTTATGTAATTTCCTGTGATTGTTGCGGACACATTGACTTCAATGGTTCTTCATGGAGTCGGATTATATGCAATATTGTATTGGTTGGGTTCTGATATATTGAATATTAATCACTACAAAGTCTTAGTCAATAAAAGTGCAAATACTTAAAGATTTTAATTTTTATAAATATTTCAAATCTAATTTTCAGTTGAAATTCATTTTTTTTAATTATATATCTAATAAATTAAAACGTTAAAGTAAGTATAAGAAATATTCAAATCATAATAATTTATTTTAAATTGTTTTCTAAAACAAATTAAATTAATTAATTATTTCACATATTATTTTCAGATTCATTTAATAAAATAAGTATGTTCTGTTTTTGAAAATTTTGTCCATAAAATTAAAAAAAAAATTGTTATTGTAGATTATTTCATTTAGATTTTTAATGAAAGAAAATATACTGTCAATTATGAACCAATTTAAAAATGGGCCATATGGTTATGACGTTCTGTGGAAAAATAATCTTATTCATGTTTAATAAAAATGTATTAGTTTTAAATTAACTTAGTTTTGATACTCCTTAGGTTAGTTTATATATATATAATTTTATATTTTCACTAAGTGCTTCCATACAGACAATATATTAATTGTGAAATTATTACTGTAAAAATAAAATATTCAAAAGTTATTGTTTTTTAATTTTTCCAAAATTAATATGTTGGATCCAGTACATTGAGATCGATTTGAAAGAAACCCTTGGTCAATCAAAAATGTGACAACCATTTAACAACATAAATAAATGGGCTTTGCTTGAGAAAAACATACCATACCTTATACAGTCTTGAAAATGAACATACAGCTTCTGTGGACTAATTTTTCTTTTCGTAAAGAGATTAGGGTCATCGTTTTGAAAAATGTTTTTAATTTTTTCTCAAAACCACAAATCCAGTATTTTCCTGATCTTTTATTAAATGGAGTTTTAGTCCAACAGAATTAAGGTAAGATTTTACCAACGCCGACTACTACAGGCCCTTCGCAACAAAATCTCTATAACACTACATTCTCGATACGGAATTAACTTTCTTATCGTTTGATCAATGTTAAAGTAGTTGATCTTCATTCAACAAAGTTGATCATAGATGAAGTAGAGTTGGGTCGATATTATGTTTAGGTTGGTATCTATGCTATTAGTTGTTTCCAATGTTTTTTGTTATTCAAAATTTTATGGCAAGTAACAAAGGAGGTCTGTAGTTGATTCTACCATATTCTTGACCACTTCCCTACCTTGAAGAAAGGCACACGATGCAGTAAAATCCATCTCTGTCACTATCACTTTTTCCTTCTCACAATTTAACATTGTTGGTCCACCTGAAACAACTGTTTTACTGGAGTATTAAGCCATTCAAATAAAGTTTGTTTGGAAATATATTCCTTTCCTAGACTGCACAAAAATCTAGTATTAGCAAGGTTTCTCAAAATTTTTAGAACTTTATTAAGTTTATCTGGTTTATAACCAACTGTAGTTTTTCTTAGTGATATACATGTCATTTTAAGGATAGGGCCTAAATTTGGTTAGAGTAGGATAATCTAGTTTTTTATCTTCGGTGTATGTATTATTGTACTATTTATCTGAAAGAAAGGAAAACTTTAATAACATAGGTCATAAACTATACTCATCTTCAAAACAATATAAATAAAATAAATGCCCAAAACGTCCCATTTCAACCTGCTGGTAAACTGATAAATATATAAAAAAAATCTATATGGAAATAAAGCGAAGAGTATGTTCTATGAAATAAGACTAACCATATATTTTTTACTTTTTCTTATTTTTGACCTACCAGGAAGTTTTTGGAGACCAAAGTGAAATATTAGTCAATTTTTTAAGAACATAAAAACAAATTTAAAAGGTAACTTTGGTATTCATTTTATTTTATATCATAAAATGTATGCAATAAGCTTTATAATAAGCTGTTTCATTTAAATTTAATCATTTTAAAAAAATGGGCTGAGTTGTCCTGTTTCACCCCTCTTGACCTTATACCTTTGTTGAATGGTTAAAGTTTCATTTGGCTTGGCCAAAGGATATAGAATCATAGTAGATGCTGTTCATATTTTAGTGATGAATGAGCATTGAGCATGGACCTATAGCCAGACTCCTGGAAATATTTAAAAACATTCGTCTCCTTTATTAACATTTAAAATCTTCATATAATCGCTCAAAAACATTGTTTTTCTTTGACTTGGATATGGATGTCAGGTTGGTTCAATCCGAAAACGAAAGTTGTTGTTCAACATCACCAATTTTTTTTATTTTTTATAGAATGTTATACAGCACTTTAGCTACGGAGTTCAACGTCACAAGTGTTAGGAGGCACTTTTCAGATCCTCACTCGTTGAATATTTCATTGTTATTTTAATAATTTTATATATGTTTTGTTATTCTAAAAAAACTTTTATTCTTCACTAATTAGTTCGTAAATGAGTGGTTAAGGATTTATGAAGGTTTCTTTTAAAATTGGAGGCACTCATTATCACGAAAATGGAGTTAGATTTACGTTCTGGTTTGAGCTCATGAAAAAGCCGTGAAAAGATCTTGAAGAACGAAACTTGGTCGGCATATTATAATCTGGTTTGTTTACAAAAAATTTATTTGTGTGAAGCTGAACCAACAACTCGTGATTTAATCTAATGATTTAGTAAGAAACTTATCACTCTCAAATGGTCTAATAAACATATTGATCGATTTATGTCTTTGCGGGCATCCGTGGGGATGGTACAGTTGGATAAGGCTTCATTGTTCATGTGGTTTGAAGAGCGAACCCTGGACGGCTGAGGGCAGAAGTTTAAAAATTCCCTTCACATTAATACCCGCAAAGTCACAAACTAGTGTTCACCAGAGAGTGATTTATCGATTATGTTTGTCAAATAATATACTGCCTGCACACACAAAAAGATATATGTATATAGTAGGGCTTATTTACCCCCCAGTCTAATAAGTTCTTAACTGGTGTAGTATTAACATTAACAAATTGTTCATTATATTTATTTTGAAAATTCTAAATATGTTTACCAACTCTCTATCAAACTAAAAAAATATCTGTTAGATGACAGTATCAACTCATAACTCTTGGTGTGTAATTTTAATAAACAATATAACCCCCTTGGGGGGGATGGGGAGCGTATGTTTGAAAGAAAACATAAATCAATCTGGATTGCAACCTTTTATTCAATGAGGATATGCCTCAATATTTATCTGACTTGATGCACTTTTTTTTTATTCTCCAAAATATACTATTGTATATCAATATATTATTAGATGTCAATGTTTAATGTATTAATGTAATGTATGTTGTTTTATAGCAACATATAATATATGATGTTGTATGTTAATATATTAATGTGTTAATGTAATATACAGTATATTGTTTTGTAACAACATATAATATATGTTGTTGTATGTTAATAAACTAATGTGTTAATGTAATATACAGTATATTGTTTTGTAACAACATATAATATATGTTGTTGTATATCAATATATTAATATAACATATATTATTTTAGACTTTTTTGCTTCGTCATTTGAAGTGTAATAAATATACAGGAATATAACCGACTAAAGTTTAGTGACGACATTATGATTGGATCGACAATAGCACAAGTGAGGTAGCCCCTATACAAATAACAACGCTTGCCTCACTTGTGCAATTGTCTACTATAAATGGATCGACAATAGCACAAGTGAGGCAACCCATATTCAAATAACAAAGCTTACATCACTTGTGCTATCGTCGATCCAATTATATATATTTTTTTGTTTTCAGTTCATTTACACCTTCAGTGACGTCATCAGATACATTTTTATTTCATTGCGAATATGATCGTGGCTGTATTCTCTTAAAGTCTCATATGCTAAGCGTACCCCAGCTTGAAGGAAGCGCCATATGTCGGCTGCATATCCTTAGGGTACACATCAGTTGATGTGGGTAATAGTGATAAAGCCTAAATATGTGAAGCGCCGAAGAGTATTAAATAGTATCGACACTATATAAAAGCTGTAATTATTATTATTATTAGTTTTATCCAAAATCTCAACTTTAGGAAATTGAAAAAAAACTTAAAAAATACTTTTCAACAAATATATAGTTTTAAATTAATTCAAAAACTTTTTTACTTTGTCTGTTGGTTTTAAATAATTGATTTAATTGAAAAACAGTTTTCATGTTGAAGATATTTGCAAATATCGGCAACTGACAGATAATTGGGAGAAATGGAATTTATATATATATATATATATATATACGTTTGTGAAACGCGGATAAATATTTTCTTACAGACAGGTTTGGTTAAATATTATTGCATATTTGCAATTTATTAACTTTCTGTTGGCCTTCTCAAGCCTTTTGAACAAACGCTTTTGGTCAGTAAGAAAATTTATAATGAGGTTTACAAACGTCTTTGTTATTGTTTATTCCTTAACAAGTTACGCTAGAGTCATCTAGCATGTTCACAAGGGAGTTATATTAATACATTTGTTTACAAATATAAATGTACAAAAGTTAATGTAGCTACAAGATGTTAATGTTGCTACAAGATGTTAATGTTGCTACAAGATGTTTTAAATCAATACACTAAGGGGGGGAAGAGCTTAAGAATTCCACCTTATCGGATATTTTGTATGTTCAAACTTGGTTTGTGTTCCTTAATAAACATTGCTCTTGTAATTGTCACTTGTTTGGCATTTTGGCATTTAGATAGTATAATTGTGTTATCTAGAATTATTTTCCTTCGTTCTTCTTTAGCAATTGAAGGATGATTGTTAATAAAATGCTCTTTTAATTCATTTGCATCTTTACAGTACTTCTTAGCTCGTGAGCCATACGATCTTATTGCTGAAACTTTGTATTGTTCAGGGCACTATCCATTAAAGTATATGCATGTTCCATTGTATATATATGTAATCATTGTATATATATATATAGATACATAGCTTGAATACCCTTTCACAACTGCTACTCTCCGCTGTAATCAGAACTCGCTTATCAAACCAACATGGCTGCACAAACTTGATTATATTTAATTTGAATTTTCAATTCGTTTGGAAAATTTAAGAAAATTATTTGATATACATAACCAAACTCATTGTGTAGACGTGAAAATAAATTCACAAAACTCAACTGCAAAAAAAACTAAATTGTATTTTGACAAAACATTTTCAACATGGCATAAAAATATATTTAGAAGCAACATTTGTGTTCCACCAACTTTAGTGAAACTAGAAAAAAAAACTTTTAAAAAATAATTTCCTTAAATTTTTAAATATTTTTTTAATAAAAAACAAAAAAAGGATTTTTGTTTTTGTTTTTATAAAAATATATTTAGAAGCAACATTTATGTTCTATCAACTTTAACGAAACTAAAAAAAAACTTTAAAAAAAGAATTTTCTTAAAATTAAAAAAAAATATATAAAAAACAAAAAAACAATTTATTCTGCCATAAATTTTCATCATAACATAAAAGTAAAATTAAAAACGGCCAAAAATAAATTCTTGCTTGATTGAAAGCAGATTTCATGAAAATAATTTAGAGCAGATTAATGCATTGATAAGAATCCATTAAAATATTTAATAACAAATTATTTTATTTTATTCCATTGAATCAGAATATAAAAATAGAATTGGTTTTGTTAACATTAAACTGATTATATTACAGGAAAACTCCTGAAACGGAGACCAAAATACTGTGTGTAGTTTATAGGAAGAATCTCCGTTTCAGGCATATCGTTTAACAGCGTTACCATTTGTCACGTTTTATTTATACATAGAAATAGTTGGACGTTTTAGGATGTTTCTGTTTCATGATTCTACCTTTCAGGAAACTTCTACGTTTCATTTTTCTACGTTTCATTTTTCTACGTTTCAAGAGTTTTACTGTAATGAGTTATTGTGAGTTTTGAATAATTATAAAATATATAAATAAACATAAGAAATACAATAATTTAAAATTGAGAAGTCTCAAAAATTATTTGAAATTATCAACAAAAATGTTTGTAATTCTTCAAATAATAAATTTCTAACTTTTGCTTAGACAAATACCGAGTTTAAAAATACGTTTTTGGCTTAACTCCGTAACTATTAATTTAAAAAAAAGGTATTTGAACAATCCTCGAAAACAACTTTTATTAATTCAAATTATATGTAACTCTTCAAATAAATCAATGTTTATACTAAGACGATGACGCCAACGACACCGACAACGACGGAAAAATAAAACCTATATAAATAACTTTCACTTTAACATTGTCATAAAAAATACAAAGACAATATTTTACATTGCTTTAAAATTAGATAAACGTGACCAATCATTTATGATTGAGAGGAAATAAACTTAAAAATATAAATTATAACATTCAAATCGAGATATTTTAAAATTTTAAATGTTTCTTTAAGATTTTAAAGTTTTAAATATTTCTTTAAAATTTTAAGATTTTACATATTTCCTTAAATTATTGAACTTTTAAATGTCTTTTGAAAATTACTAAAATTTTTAAGGTTTTTTGAAATTTATTAAAATTTTAATGTTTTTGAAAATTACTAAAAATTTTAATGTTTTTTGAAATTTATTAAAATGTTAATGTTTTTGAAAATTACTGAAATTAAAAAAAAATTTATTGAACTTTTAAATATTTTTTTTTAAATTACTAAAACTTTAAATGTTTTTTTTTTCAAAAATTGTTAAAAATTTGAACGTTTCTTTTATGTTTTTGAAATTCAATTAAAAAAATCCAAGATTATTAAAACTTAAAAATAGAAAAGTTAACTTAACCAAAAAGTCATAATGCAGTTACTTGTCGCATTTCAATTGCCAAAAACGCAAATTTCTTAAGCATAAACAAAAATGTATAAAAATGTTGAAATTAAAACTTACAAAACATTTAAAAAAATAAATTTTAATTAATTGTAAGTGCTATATGGAATACCTAATTTTTCCACAAATAAGTTTACATTCAATAACTCATTAAGTCCCCAAGGAACAAATACAACGCATGGTAAAGGGTTTAATTTCAGCGACAACTTACATGTATTTTAGTCATTCAAGTTTATTTAGTTTAATTTAATTTAAATTTATTTTGTTTAATCTAATGTAAGGTTTAATTTAATATTTTAATCATATAAGGTTTAATTTCAACGATAACTTTTATGTATTTTAAACTTTATGGTAACAACTTGTCAGGTTTTAAAAAGTTATTAAAGCAATCAAAACTAACCATCTGAAAGCTATCCAATAAAAGTAAATGAATTATTATTATTATTGTTAATATTATTATTAGTTAATGAATTATTATTATTATTAGTTAATGAATTATTATTATTATTCTTATTATTATAATTAGTTAAAGAATTATTATTATTATTATTATTAGTTAATGAATTATTATTATTATTATTAGTTAATGAATTATTATTATTATTATTATTATTACAATTAGTTAATGAATTATTATTATTATTAGTTAATGAATTATTATTATTTTCATTATTATTATTATAATTAGTTAATGAATTATTACTATTATTGTTATTATTATCATTAGTTAATGAATTATTATCATTATTATAATTAGTTAATGAGTTATTATTATTATTGTTATTATTATTTTTAGTTAATGAATTATTAATATTATTATAATTAGTTAATGAATTATTATTATTATTGTTATTATTATTATTCTTATTATTATAATTAGTTAATGAATTATTATTATTATTATAATTAGTTAATGAATTATTATTATTATTGTTATTATTATTATTAGTTAATGAATTATTATTATTATTATTATTATTATAATTAGTTAATGAATTATTATTATTATTGTTATTATTATTATTGGTTAATGAATTATTATTATTATTATTCTTATTATTATAATTAGTTAATGAATTATTATTATTATTATAATTAGTTAATGAATTATTATT
>JARUHE010320195.1:0-11480 GCA_031471125.1 Archaeomysis grebnitzkii | reverse complement strand
TTAGGTTTTATAGGCGGTATAAATTAAGCTATTATAGGTAGCACAATTTAGGTTTTATAGGCGGTATAAATTAAGCTATTTTAGGTAGCACAATTTAGGTTTAATAGGCGGTATAAATTAGGCTATTCTAGGTAGCACAATTTAGGTTTTATAGGCGGTATAAATTAAGCTATTATAGGTAGCACAATTTAGGTTTTATAGGCGGTATAAATTAAGCTGTTCTAGGTAGCACAATTTAGGTTTAATAGGCGGTATAAATTAGGCTATTCTAGGTAGCACAATTTAGGTTTTATAGGCAGTATAAATTAAGCTATTCTAGGTAGCACAATTTAGGTTTTATAGGCAGTATAAATTAAGCTCTGCCAGGTTGGCAGTGCCATGACGCACCAGACGAGTTTGTTTTAATCTTCCAAGGCATGATTGGGCAGCCATCTTTTTTTGGCCAATTTGTTTGTGTTAAGGCGAAAGGTATGGCATAAAAACCAGATCTTTCCTGGGCTATAATCATGTCTCCTGCTATCACCATCCCTCCTGCCTCTTTTTCGTCAGTGACGATGATTTTGTGCTGATAAAAAAATGAGAACCTTTCATTATATTTAATTATATATAATTAATGTTAAACATTACAGTATATATAAATATATTTAATTATATATAATTATATATAATTATATATAATTATATTCATTTATATATAATTGTATTTAATTATATATAATTATATTTAATTATATAAAATTATATTTAATTATATAAAATTAATGTTAAAAATCTCAGTATATATAACCCTTAGGGTGGTCCACAAGAACCAACTATGGATTTTTTCTTTCACTGGACGTTTTCTGGAATAAACTCTCCTTGTGAAGGTTCATCTTATTTGAAGAACATTTAGGGGCCGCTCAAGCCGATAGAAGATGTCTGACACACTGCGTAGTTGCTTGACTGAACAGGTGTATTCAGTAGCGACCCACCTTTCAAACCGACAGCGAGCTCCTATCTCTTACACTTTATGTAATGTTCATGATAATTCTGATGATGAACGTTTCCTTGGGTCCTAGATACATTCTATAGGTACATTCTATGGTTTTTAAGCTGCATGACCGATGGCTAGCATTTAAGAAAAACAAAGGGTGGCGTTCGTCTGAGCAGGAAAAGAAAGGGCAGAAGATATCCATCGAGATGAATAACCTATTGGTCATTGCTCATGCCGATGCCAGGCGCAAGATGAAGATTCAGGAAGACGAGGACGTATTCCTTGTGCAACGTAAGCAAGGAGAGCGCAGCAACATGAGCTATGTGGACAAATGCCTGAGTGAAAGAGAGATCCATCCATAGAAGAGGGGAGAGGGAAAGAAAGACGAAGAAAAACTGTTGGGCTCATCGAGCAGACTGTAGTTGGTTCTGTTAACCTCGACCGATTTCGATTAGAGTGGAAAGCGGTATCGAGAATAGAACCGGTTTGGGGAAAGGACAGCATTCAAGAACGCGTTCAAGGAAGATTTATAAAGTTGCATCGTCCACTGTGATAACAAATCTTGCCAATTTTTCAAGACTCGACGAAAAAACGAAAAGCGATCAGCCATCTCTGGTTACTGTCTTTTCCAGCGGCAAAACGCAGCTGTTGGGGAACCACAGTTGGGTTATGGTTCAAGAAAGAGTCAAGCCAGTGCTGTTTATCCACTGCTGGAAGAATGAGATATTGCAGGAAAAGTGGTGGGTCTCTCTTTCACATTGTCCAGCTCTGGTTGCCTCTCTGGAGTTTTCCACTTGTTGACGCAGAAAGTCGGCCGCACTCTTCAAAGCTTGGCCTGTCAACACTACGTGTACGACGGAGGTTACTATCTGCCTTGGAGACGCTGGATGGTTGCTAGACAGGTCTGGATGTTAGTCTGATCCACCGAACTCAGAAATAGTGGAAGTCTTTAGACAAATCCGATTTCCAGATGGGATGTGATATTCAGATTATTCGTCGTTTCATCGCAGGTGGGAGCAATATCTTGCTGGAGTGTGCCATCCGCAGGACATCCGTCGCAATTTTCCACGTTGTCTACTGTGAATACCTGGGGCTTGTGGTTACCTTTCCTGGTGGGAAGGGTCCGCGCTTTACATTCAAGAAATCAGGAGCTTGGGGTATGTTCAAGGTCTTCTATTAATTACAAAGCTTTTTTTTTAGGACAGCATGTTAGTAGTCCTCGTCTATACGAAGCCGTGGTTCAGAGAGACAGCCGCAGCTGCAGCTCCTCGCATAGACTTGGATGTCTCCGGAGTTACTACAACCCTAAGGTGGAACAGGCAGCAGGGAGGAAACTGGAGAAATGAATGTGGTATTTATCTAAAGTCCTCGGTGGGATGGCATTCTTCAATCTCAAGGTTCCCACTAAGACTGAACAAACCACATACCAAACAATCAAACAAAATAAGAAACATAATAGCAAACCACACCAATAACAGACAACCCAACAAAGTAATAAACAGAACAGCTCCAGACATAAACAACACCGAACAAAGTCTACCTTGCAACATGCGCAGAACACTGTCACAACTCCGAACAAATAAATCGACCATATCTTTTTCATTCTGAGGTTTAAAGTAAAAACATAAATATTTATGGAATCCTCATGCTTTTCTGTTTGATTTGATATAATTTCACCTTTATGCAATAAATAGAAAAGAAGTTACAGCCTTCGGTCAAGTGCGAGGTCAACGTTTGACCCGAATATTGCCTTGCCCGTAACCTTTGACCCATTTGTCAAAATTAAAAAAAAATTTGGGAATCTTATTTATTGAGCAAAAGTAACCTATGTGCCAATTTTCAGGAAAATCGAAGAGGGGAGGGTGTTATGCTTTGGGTGATTTGTCCTGGAATTGCCCATTTAAATAAACTTTTCTTCATTTAAATCAATTTCTCTTGGATTAAATAAAATTTGCTTGATCTAAATCACATTTGAATTATATTATACAATTTTGGTTTAAATCAAGAAAAGTTTATTTAAATCAAGAAAACGAGCGGTCAATACATTGAAAATAAACATAGTGTGGAAATATTTTTAGTATATATAAAAATCTTACAAAATTGTATATACAATATGTCAAATTAATAACAAAGTTAAACAGTCATGGCTTAAAAAAAGATATGAAAAAATGTTTTGGAACTAAATGTTGTAGGCTATCCTTCGTTAAACCAGAATTTTGAAAATGATTTCTTCATTAGAAGGTTTTTGGTTTATAATTATAAAACTTCATTTTTTCAAATAAATAAACTATAATGTTCCTCAAAGATCAAAAATCATGTTCAAAACATAAGCTAAGCAAAGATATAAGTTAAATGAAAATAAAATAAATAAACATGTTTGCTATAAAGATTATATTTACTTTTATTATATATAAAGAAATGCAAAACTATTATTGAATAGCACCAAATGATAAATCTTATAAAAAACGTTTTAATAAAAATAAAGTATATTGATCTAACAAAAATGTTAAATATGTTTTCCAAACTCTATAAATATTATTTCTCAGAAAAAGATTACCCATTGCAACATTAACAAATGGTTGCACCAATACCAATAATCCCGCAGAGCTCTGGCCGATTCTTGCATGAACTTGGACTCATTCTGCAATGCATGTCTGCAGGGAACATAGGTAAGTTGTTTTCTCGACCGCACTTTTTCTTGGTTCAATAAACTTTTTGTAAGTCAATCAAAATCGTATAACATTGTTTCGATGTGATAGAACCACAACAAAAATGATTGAACCATTTTGTACAAACAAATTTCTTCATATTTCTTGACACCCCAAGAAAAGTACTGAAAATACTGAACATGAAAGATATTAATATTTCACTTGTTTTGTGTAATAGTAACTTTCTTGTTCAGTACTTTTTTCTATGTACCTAAACTAGGCTATTGCCGATTATTGTGTTTAAACTAGGATTTAGCCGTTGTCAGATACATATATTTACTTATAAATAACATTTCATAAAAATGTGCTGTCCTATGTATTAAAAAGTTGTTTAACAGTAAATAACTACATTTATTTCTTACACCGTGTATTTCACGAAATCAATTTATAAAGATTTCTTGGGGTGTCAAGAAAATTGAAAAAATTTGTTTGTACAAAACGGATGCAATACGAAATGCCGAGCTAGCTTTTTCTGTTTTGGATGCAAGTTTATGCATGTGCATCTACATCCAACCATAACCACTATCAAAAGTATTAACAAAGTACTGAAAAGTATAGCTACAATATGTGAACAAAACTAAAAACTATTAAAAGTATTAAAAAAAAGTTCTAAAGAGTATAAGACTACAATATGTGAAGAAAAATAAAAGCTATAAAAAGTATTAAAAAAGTACTAAAAAGTATAATTACAATACACAAACAAAACTAAAAGCTATAAAAATATTTTTTTTAAAAAGTACTAAAAATTGTAAGACTACAATATGTGAACAAAACTAAAAAATATATAAAAATAAACAGTCGCTAATGAACACTTGACTTGTTTACAAAAATGTGGAAATGCACCAAATTGTATAAAGAATGGTTATAATGACAAACTTTCATTCTTTTTCTCAGATGTTGAAAATTGATCATTATACCAATAACAAATTTATCATTTTGACACAACAACATTAAATTACGATGATTTATGTTCAATTGCTTAAATCATACAATTGTGCTCATAGAAATAAAACATGAAAGAGCTGTAATATACTTTCAGTAACTTGACATTCATACGTTGATATATAAAATTTAAAAAAATTAACCAATTCAGTTGTGAAATTTATTAAAAAATTATAAATATATTCTAATACTACTTTCAACACAAACAATATATACATATACAATTGTACATTTAGTATAGCTATACAGCTTTTTGTATAAAAATCTCAATTTGCATTATTATAAAAATATCATAAAAAATTATCAGAAATAATTTATATTTAAGAAAAATACTATTTTGGTCATAACAATTTAAACAAAACAAGATGACTTGTAAAATTCTCCTCGAGAGCTCAGCATGGAGTCAAAGGTTAGGAAATTTGTATTTAAATGAACGAAGGTTCATCTTTCTGAATGTCTGTCAAAGTCCAAGTCGCATCTTGTTGTAGAGTGAGCAATTGATTGTGATATTGTTTCAGAGACTCTCGATGTCCGACACTGATGAGAGTGATGTTCAGACGAAGGCACATTTTATAGAGCTGGTCCTCAACATCTGTGCTGAGAGCACTCGTTGCCTCGTCTAAGATGACAAACTGTGGTTTATGATAGAAGACTCTTAGGAAGCAGACCCTCTGCATCTCCCCGGGAGAAAGCACATCATCCCAATTCCAAAGCGGATCGTTGTTGATGCCTCCGCAACGTTCGACTAAATTCGACATGTGGAGGGACTCCAACATTTCAAGTAAGTTTGTGATGACGTCATCTTCAGTGGGAAGAGAATTGTCTAGGTAGAGTGGATACATAATTTGTTCCAACAAAGACCCATTGGTTAAAAATGGTTTTTGTGGAAGAAACAGAACAGATTTCGGTCCAGGAGGAAAATTATGAGCGAGTGTTCCACCTGCAGCTGGCCAAAGACCTTTGAGGACTCGCAATAAGCTTGATTTACCTGACGAACTTGGTCCCATGATCAGCAAATCCTTGCCTCTTGTAATCTCCAAGTTGAGATCCTTGACCAAGACTTTGTTGGTGTCGGGTGTGGTGATGACAACATTATGGAGAATGAAAACGGTCTTCAAAGAAGCAAGATCATCGCTGCAAATATTTATACTTTTTTCGGTGTTTATCAAATTTTGTGACCCTTCTTCGCAAGTTTCGTTTCCTCTGCGGTTTTGGGTGATGTTAGAAAAAGACGAAGAAGCTTGTAGAGTTGCCAAATCATAATCATTCTGTAATGTTATTAGTTTTTCTACTAGCTGTGCAATACGATGAGTTGTTCCGGCAATTGCAACACATTGAGAGGTCAGATCAACAAGTTTACTGAAGCTATACATCAATGTCATACACACAAAAGCACTTTCACTTATCTTAGCAGACAGCTCTGGACCATCTAAATCATCATAAACTCCGCTAAAGACGGGTATGGCAATAGCCATGTAGGAAATTATGGATCCCATGTAATCAAAGACAAACTGAACCATTTTAAGCCATAAATGTGCAAGAAATAGTTTGTACTGCGAAGAGATCAGCTTTCCGAGAGTATGATTCGTCTTCATCAATTCTATAGGACCAGACACGTGGAAGGCCACAGATTCCGCAGATACTCGGATTTGCATGTGTTTAAATCTGAAAAATTACAATGAAAAATATATTCATAGCAACAAAATGGACAAAAAGATAACATTGAATGTTAACAACTTGTGTTGTATTGTATTTGTTAAAGTTATTCTCTATTTTAAAACTTCATGTGCAATAGGTAATAAAACAATATGTACTATAGTTTTGTTTATTAAATATTATACAGTACATTAGCTATATCAGTAGCACTTTCTATACAGTTTACCAAAATAAACTACTAACTAAAGTTTTATTTAATTATTTATCCAATAAATCTAGGTTAAGAATGTAATTTATAAACATTTGTAGATCATAGAAGAAGTGGAAAAACAATCTTTGACATAAAATACAACGAGAGCTTTACCTGAAGTCTCCTTCGCACCGTTCCTGTTTCACAACGAGAGGAACGATCGGAGACATAATCACTTTGTTGATCCCTGTTCCAATCAGGAAGAAAGCAAAGATCACCGTTGGCCCAATCCACCCCGTTCTGGAATTTTTTTGGGTCAAAGTTAACAAAATTTAAATTTATACTTTGAATGAAGTCATAATGGACCATAATAGATATAAGATGATGCCATTTATTTTGACTAATTCAATTCATTTAACTAATTTAGGTTATTTATAATAATTAGTTTAATTAATTTGTGCTTTTCATTTGAATTAATTTAAAATGGTTTAATTAATGATTGCTATTCATTTGAATTAATTCAACTAGTTTAATTAATTGGTGCTATTCATTTGAATTAATTCAACTATTTTAATTAATTGGTGCTATTCATTTTAATAACTTTAATTAATGGATGCTATTCATTTAAATTATTCAAACTAGTTTAATTATGAATTCCATAATTCAAGCTGCCATGTATTGTTCATATTTAAATTGATATTTAAGATTTTTTTAATCTTGACTTTCCACAACTAACCTTAAACTTAATACATGAATCAATAATAGCACAAGTGAGGTAACGTACATTCAAATAACAAAGAGCTCACCTCACTTGTGCTATTATCGATCTATATACGATTATTTGTAAATTCTCAATAAAAACATCAGTTTCATCATGGTTGATATTCATTCAAAAGAAGAAAGATTGATACAAGTTGCATCACATACTTACGCATTCCATGTCATGTAGGTGTAATATCCGATCTCAAAGGGTGCGATGATAATTGTGGCCACAAGCAGCCCAAGGTTTTTACAAAGGTTGTCCACATCTTGGGTCATTCGCTGATCACTGGAAAGTGAATAAATGAAATTATAAAACAAGCTCAAGTTTGCAATTTGTTTGAAGGTTTTCTATAAACATATAAATAAAATAAATACAACATAAATAATAAATGAAATAAATAAATAAATGAAATAAATACAACATAAATAATAAATGAAATAAACAAATAAATTAAAAATACAACATAAATAAATTAAAAATACAATATAAATAATAAATGAAATAAATAAATAAATGAAATAAATACAACATAAATAATAAATGAAATAAATAAATAAATTAAAAATACAACATAAATAATAAATGAAATAAATAAATAAATGAAATAAATACAACATAAATAATAAATGAAATAAAATACCATCTCCACAAATGTCAGTAAAAATAGTATTACCAAGTGAGAAAACATCATTTCATCAAAAATCACCTTAGAGACTATTTATGTATACTTCAGTTCCAATCCATTGATGCATAAATAAAAATAAAACATGAAAAAAAACATTTCTAAGTTAACTTAATGAAAAAATGTACATAAAATTAAATGAAAATACCTATTGATATATTAAAACCAATAATGAAGCCTATATGAAATGAAATTTTAATACTATAGATGATATAGAACCATTCAAGTCATTGTCTAACACCGATGACGACATCGGAATTGCTACGCCTATGTAGAGCTTTGCTATGCACGTTCAACAATAAAAATATTGTAATTTTTTTTTGTTATAATGAACTATCATTGAACCAGTTTAAGGATGAAAAACACAGTCGCATCATGAAATGTCAACAAAAAATTTTATAATTAGTTGAACATTATAGGTTTCCCAGCCAAGATAAATATTTAAATAAACATTTATAGAATAAATATTTTAAAAATAAGTATTTAAACAAATATTTAAACAAATATTTAAATAAACATTTTAAAAATAAACATTTTAAGATAAACATTTTAAAATAAGTATTTAAATCAATATTTTCAAAACAAATATTTAAAAAATAAACATTTTAAAACAAACATTTTAAAATAAATATTTTAAAATAAGTATTTAAATAAATATTTTCAAAACAAATTATTAAATAAACATTTCAAAGATGGAACTGCACTTACGGATTATCCAAAGTATTTTTGTAGACATTCAAAGAATAATAATTGATGCCGGAGAAGTAGAGCCGATGAAGAGCATGGCACAGAATCTGTCGCCAACTCACGTACAAGACATTCGCAATGTAAGTTTTTATCGCTAGGATCTGTTGGACAAATTTTTTGTAGGGATAATGATAAAAAATTCTCTTGTCAACACTTTTATATCATTAAAAATAATATCATTTACTACTGCTTTCTTACGAAGGGTAATTTAGTTTGATATGAACAAGAAAAATTGACTATAATGTTTAGGCCACAGCATAGCATTCAAGCAAGTTGTTCACCATTGCAAAGTTGTTTAAATGTTGACAATAAAGTTGTTTAAGGTACTAAATGTTGACAATAAAGTTATTTAAGGTACTAAATGTTGACAATAAAGTTATTTAAGGTACTAAATGTTGACAATAAAGTTATTCAAGGTACTAAATGTTGACAACAAAATTATTGAAGGTACTAAACGTTGACAATCTTCATTAAGACTACACAATCTAAAGCACTAGTCATTAATGACCAATGGGCAAGAATGACTTAACAAATTTAGATTTTGGCAAGATTTTGTCAGGATCTTGAAATGAAGCAAAGCTTTTAAATATTAAGAGCTCTTAATTTTTCATTTCTATTCATTTAATTTTTTGTTTGAAATAAAATGAAGGACTACTAATTCTATGTAATCCATGTTCAGTGGTATTTTTATATGTTAAATACTTTAGCTGAGGTACTTTTGGGACTAGAAAGAATTTAAGAAACAAGGCTTTTAAAAGCTCTACTTAATTTAAGCCAAAATTTCTTAAGTTTTAATTTTCACAATCCATTCACAGAATATTTTATTTGACCAATGACTTACTGCAGCAACTGATACAACCCATCCAAAGCTTTTTATAGTCGTAATAACGAAACTGTCGTAATCTTTATCACCAAGAACTTTGTAGAATCGACTTGGTATCAAGCCCGTATTGTATTTCAGATACTGTTCTAAAACGAAAAAATAATTAAACACAAAACAAATTGATCTCAGAACTAATTTTATACCAATTAGCCAGTTCTTATATCACTTTGATGTAATGTAAAGGAAAATGTGTTAAATCCTTGATTATTTCTTAATAAAAATATTTCTCTTTTTGAAAATGGGGTCCAGTAAGATTTTATTCTTCTTAAAACTTGTTAAAAAAACCCATGAAAATCAAGACTCAAGATTACCTAACGAGCAGATCAAGATTAAAAATACGAAGAGCCCCGATGGCAGTGACAGCCACCCCGGAAAAATGATGCTCGATATTTTGAACAACCTTTTGAACATAAGAAAGTCAAAGCCAAGCTTTTCCTCTTTCTCTTTTGTTTCAGCCATTTTATCTGGAACAAAAAGTGACCTCATTAATTATTTATTTATCTAAAGCTATTTAATCTAACTATCAATCATTTATTTCATGAATTCATGTTACTTTAATGTTTAACACTTTAACGGTTTCTTGTAACACCGTTGATACATAAATCTAATAGCTTACTCCATCTTAGGTTACACCAGTGATACAAATTAGGTTAGTTATGTTTTTATACAGGTAACTAGTTACTCGACAGTGCTTCACAATAAAAAAAATAAAACAAGTTACATCTTTTTTCTTAGATAATGGTAAATTAAATTTTCAAAACAGCAGTAAATCAATTCCATATAATAAGCCTAAAGTTTATTCATCATTGCCATTTTAAAGGACACAAATAAGAACATAAATCTTACTTCTTTTTCACCTGTATAAAGTATAAAGATCTACAGACGATGTGAGTATGTCAACTCTCACCATTTGGGTGTCAAACTTTCTTTAAAAATATATTATTTTCCATAATTTTTTAGTCCAATGAATAATAATTTAATAATAATAATTTAATAATTATAACTTAAAATTATAAATTATAAATTATAACTTAAAATTATAATTTAAAATCTGTACATTTGATTTAATGCAAATCTTTATGAAAATAACAGGAATGAGCTATTGTGATTGCCTTGTCAGTCATATATGTGGAGGAAGTTATCCTTGTTAGGTTATTTAAATGTGCTCACAGATGTACTAGGTCACCCTCCAATAATTGTAGCAAATCAGTTATAGCTTCCATGCACATGGCTATTGAGGTACTGAAGTCAATGAACCATTGTTCTCTTCATGTCATGGCAAATGGATATACATTTTTACCCTACAAATTAGCAACTTCATACAATTAATGCATGCTTTCAATTGGTTATACATTTTTACCCTACAAATTATCAGTTTTGCAATGGCTCCTTAAGCTAGTAGTGTTTGTCTCCATTTGAAATATTATATCGTCTTCTTTTCTTTTTTGGTTTCTTCTATCAACAGGTTTACAATTAATGAAAGTATAAATTTGCAATCTCAACAACTTTTTGTGCAAATGTATACATCTCCTGATAATCTACTTATTTGCCGTGAATTTATTTGAATTTCTAGAAGAAATTTGTTTAGTAATAAGAATGTTTTTTTTTTATTAAAATCAATAATTATCTATTTAGAAATATGCTGATCAAGACATTGATCAGCCATTCTTGACCTTATTAATATAATTAATATAATAATAATTAATATAATTAATACAATTAATATAATTAATACAATTAATATAATTAATACAATTAATATAATTAATACAATTAATATAATTAATATAATTAATACAATTAATATAATTAATACAATTAATATAATTAATACAATTAATACAATTAATATAATTAACACAATTAATATAATTAACACAATTAATATAATTAACACAATTAATATAATTAACACAATTAATATAATTAACACAAT
>JARUHE010320184.1:0-11480 GCA_031471125.1 Archaeomysis grebnitzkii | reverse complement strand
AGAGAATTTTTTTTTAAAGTTACTGAATGAATCATCGCGAGACATTTGAACCGTCCGGTTCGTGGATTACTAGTTTTTTTTGTTGAACAAAAGTTGTTTATGACTTTAACAAATATTGTTAAAATAAATTTTTTTTTAAATTGTATTTATGGAGTTATAACCAAAAAACCTTCCTTTTTTAACTCTAAAAAAATTTGAGCAAAAATTTTAAATTTTTTGTTTGAAGAGATACAAAAAAAATTTTAAGTCATTTTTTTTATCAAAAACATATTTTTAAAAGTTATAGCCAAAACATAATTTTTTAACTCTGAAAATTGTTGAGCAAAAGTTATTTTTTGATTGAAGAGTTACAGAAAATTTTATTAAACAAAAGTTGTTATAATGACATCTAAACAATTTTTTTCATAAAATAAATGTTTATTGAATGTTCACTTCTGCGAGATTTCCGGTCATCTATAACTAGTCTAGAATAAAACTAAAAGCTACCTATTCTACAATCTTTTTATTGCATTTGCTAAAAATGTAAGTGTTAATATTAAAAAATTTTAATATTTTTTTTACAGGGAGAAAATAAATGTGATGTGAAGTTGAAAACCATCTTGTCGACACCCAAGGATGTATCACATGTGAAACACAACAAGCAAGTCTTTTTCAATGAGGTTGTTGAGAGAAAATCGGAAGATTTTGATGTCAGAAGAATGACTTACTGTCTTGCTGAGGATAGCATTGTTAATGTTAATGACACCTCTTTGGGAATGCTGCCAGACAGTGACAAAAATTTGCCTCAAATGCAAACAACTTATCAGTTAAACTCGACGGAAGATGAAGTTTTTCATGAACACATGTTTGGTGCTGTTCTAAAGGAGAAAAATCATTACACAGCTTATGAAGAAGGTTCAAATTATCATACTCCCAGTTATAAGGAAAAGGTCTCCTTAACAAACCATGGCTCCCATCTTTCAAGTGAACACTACCCACATCCTTCAGAGTTCAAGCATATGACGGATGAACCATTCTTAAACTGTGATATTGCGAGTTCTCCCATTAGAAGGCAAACATATGTTAAAGAAAAACAAAATAAACTTTTGACCCAAGTATGTATGGCCAGTACACCTATTCCTATTGAAAAATTTGAGGAGACTAAAGAAATCTTCTGCTTTGATCATGATTTGTCTGCAGATATGAAGGAAGTATCACTAATGATTCAAGAAACTTTACATAATCAAGATTTGTCAAATAATATGATTGACATTTCTCAAATGATTCAAGAGACTCATTTAAATGATCAAAACATTTCTAATAACATAAAAGAAGTATCAAAAGTTGTTCTTCAAACCTTACACAATCAAGATATGTCAAATAATTTAATTGACATTTCACAAATGATTCAAGAAATTAGTTTCAATGATCAAAGTTTGTCTAACAATGTGAAGGATGTCTCACAAATAATCCAAGAAATTCCTTCAAATGATGGTTTGATTAATAATGTAAAGGATGTCTCACAAATGATTCAAGAAATTCCTTTAAATGATGGCTTGTCTAATAATGTAAAGGATTTATCACAATTGATTCAAGAAATTCCTTTTAATGATAGTTTGTCTAATAATGTGAAGGACATATCACAAATGGTTCAAGAAATTCCTTTAAATGATAGTTTGTCTAATAATGTAAAGGACATATCACAAATGATTCAAGAAATTCCTTTAAATGATAGTTTGTCTAATAATGTGAAGGACATATCACAAATGGTTCAAGAAATTCCTTTAAATGAGAGTTTGTCTAATAATGTGAAGGATGTCTCACAAATGATTCAAGAAATTCCTTTAAATGATGGTTTGATTAATAATGTGAAGGACATACCACAAATGATTCAAGAAACTCCTTTAAATGATCAAGGTCTGTATAAAATGAAGGCAGTACCACAAGTAGCTCAAGACACTTTAAAACATCAAGATTTTTCTAAAAATTTAAATGAAACTTCAAAAATTATTCATTATAATGTTTCAGAATCTAAAGATTGTAGAAAAAGCTCAAAATGCGAGTTTTCAAATGATGGGTATAACCGTAATGATGTTTATTTGAAAGATATTGAAATAAATGAAAAATTATCTAGCACAAATAATTTGGATCATGAAGTCTTGGATAAATATATACACGACTACCAATATAATAACATTGTTTCTAACTTGCCAGATGAATCCATTACCTCTAATTCAGCTTATGAGACTGCCTTGAATTCTCCATCAAATGATGGAAATCCCTCTTCTGTAACTTTCTTTCACACTCCAAGATTCCAACCAACTCCATACAACACTAAGTATAAAAAGTTATTGAATAAAGATAAGGAGGTAAATGACATGATGCTTAACAATGAATTAAACTTTCATGATTCAAGTAATTTAATAAAGCCCTCATCTAACAAGATGACAATTTCAATACATGAACATAAAGAAAAACCAAATCACATAGATGTAGAAAACACTTCAAAAGATTCAAATAATAAAATTTCTCAAAATTTTGTGCCAAATTTTTGTCATGATTATGATGAAGATGATGATGATGATGATGATCAGGAACTTAGTTCAAGTACTATAACAAAGGAGACTTCAATTCTTAATCCAGAAGACATTTTGAACATTGATGAATCTTATGTATTAACACCAAATGACGAGAATTATCCGCCAAGGCTTATGCAACTGAAAGTTCCATCGACCAACTCTCCTTTGAGAGTGCATGTGATGAGCAAGATTTCCACACCACATTTGAGTGCAAATAAAGCAAAATTGGATTTGGGAAATAATTTCTCCTCTGTCAGTGTAGTTGAACCAATTTTTGACGAGTCTTTTGGATTGTTCTCTGTGAAGGATTCAAGTTTTTTTTCAAATATCAACCCTGACAAATGTTCTACTGCAATGAAATCAGTCGCACCTCTTGCAGTTATTGATGAAAGACAAAATGTGCCAAAAGAAAAAACAAGGCAACTTTTCAGTGAAAATGTCCCCAAAAAAGCTGAAATATGTAACAATAGAAAAATAATGAGCAAATCAAACTTGAATGATAAAAATCGTGTCAACCTCAAAGACCTGAACAAAAATAATCGTAATGTACCTGCTAATAATTTGAAGCCTACTACTTTTAGAAATTCCAATCAAACAAGTGTTCAGTTAAGATGTAAAAGAGTAAGTGATAATTCACATAACATGTTTGCAAAAAGGTCTAAAATGCTTCCTAAATGTGACCCAGTTGCAATAGATAAAAATAAAAAGAAAGCTGTGAAAATTATCTCTAGTAAATGTCAGGCACCCCCTAAACCAAGCCTTGCTAGAATCAAGGCAAGTAGACTTAGTGTTGAGGCTAAATCTAAACCACGTGATTCAAGATCAGGTAATATAAAAAACTTAAATCAAAATATTAACCGAAAACCTTCTGAAAAAGTATCTGCAGCTCAGAAGATTGTCACTGATAACTCTAATTTAGTTGCTACTGGTAAAACCGAAATTAATGGCAAACATTCTGCTAAAACCATACTGACTGTTCAAGGAAGGAGTAAGAATGAACAGATTAAAACTTCATCTTTCCCAAAAGACAGCCGTAAAACTGTAATAAATCCAACAATTAAAACTAAATCAAATCTGAAAGGAAATGTAACTAATGAAAAACATAATTCTAAAACTATAAACTCACGGTTTCTTGTTCCGAAAAAATTGTCTGTTAGTACTAGCAACAAAAATAAAAAAGATCTCCAAGTATCATCTGACATTTCTTTTAATACTTCTACAAGATCGTCTTCTTCAGGAAAGTTTGCATCCTCACTTTCTTTAAAAGATGTTTCTTCACGGTTGAGTAGGTCAAGTGTCCTTAGCATACCAAACTTGTATAGCTGCAAAAACATGTATTATGATGACCGATGGATAGAGAAACAGAGTATGGGTTTTACTAAATGGTTGAATTTCATCCTCACTCCTGTAGAAGAAAGTGTTGCAGTTTTCCATACTGTCAATAAAAAGATTGATTTGAACAAACTTTGTAAAAAAGAAGTTAGATGCATAGAAGTTAAAGCTGCACCATCTAAAGAAGAAATGTCAATGAGAACTTATGCTGTCCATAGAAAGTTGAAAAGTCTTCGGTATAAAGCTTTAAAGTTATATAAAAGTTTCGAGTATAGAGATCTGATTATGAAACTTGAAATTGCCATTGAAAAGAAGGTCTTAATGATTCGTGAAGATAAACACACCCATGCAAACTTTGATCTGAAATATCGTTTGTTAGAACTGTTTGTTTGCTACAACCCAATTTGGCTACGGATTGGTCTTGAAACCATTTATGAACAAGGTATTTTTCTGGATTCTAATGATGACATTAAAGGTTTGATCAATTTCTTAAGAAAGAATTTTCTCCATGATGAAGAAATTGCACAACAGTTTGCTCACCCCACCGTTCCTTTTTCTTACAGAGATGGGTATGAAAATGCTTTGAAAAGAATGCAATTGAAGAAATTCTTTTTGCTTGTGCATTTCCTTGACAAAGCAAAGTCCCTGCGATTGGTTGATTATGATCCCTGCTTGTTTAACAAACATGCAGATGTTAAATCAAGTAGAGAGATACTCTTGTCATTTGCACGTGAATTTTTGGCTGGTGTCGGCGATATAAATAAGCATCTTAAATGCTTAAACTATGAAGTATTTTATAAACAAGAATTCATTGAAGAATACGACTATACTGTTTCAGATTTGTTTCAAGATTTGAAATGTGGAATAAGACTAACAAAAATAATAGAAATATTGAGCAATAATTTTACTTTGACCAAGAAATTGAGAATACCAGTTGTTAGTAAACTACAAAAGATTTTCAATGTAAATTATGCTTTAAATGCTGCTTTCAATATCGGAGTTTTGCAGGGTGAAGTTAAAACTAACATTAATTCAAAAAACATAGTTGAAGGATGTAAAGAAAAAGTTTTGAATTTGTTGTGGGAGATCTGTCAATTTAAATTCAATCAAATTGTGTTGATAGAATCACTGAAAAATGAAGTAAAAAGTTTATACATTTCACTCATTGCCAATAAAAGAAGAGAAGATTGTTCTAAAGGGCTCGATTTTATAAACGGGCTTGAGAAGGATGAGATTTTTGTACCTGAAAGAAGTGAACTTTTGAACCTTGTGCTTCATTGGACAAGATTGGTTTGTGCGCATTACGGTTTAAAAGTAGAGAATACTTCGTCGTTTTCCGATGGAAGAGCTTTCTGTGTTCTTCTTGCTTACTATCATCCAAAATTATTGCAGCCAGATGAAATTGAGTGGAAAACCACGAAATCGATGACCACCCATAATATAATGGATTGCTCTTCAGATGATGAACAAGATGTCTACGGATCAACAAACCTCCTCTCTAAAGTCGAGTATGAGAGTTGCATTGAGAAAGAGAAATCTAATTTTAAGACTTTTCTACAAAGACTAAAACTAATTGGAGGAGTGCCGGTGTTAATTACACCATCAGATATGGTCAAAACTCTGCCAGACGAGAGAATCACCTTGTTGTTCCTCGTTTATTTGTGTGGTCGTCTTGTTGAACTGAACAGAGAAATTAAAGCTGCTGTTGTTATCCAAAAAGCATATAGATACAAGTTATGGAAGAGAAAATTTTCACAAAATGAGAAATGAGTTTTACAGTTTAATTCTGTTTTATGCATGCCATCCTTTTATTTTAAATCTATATTTTTTTTAACAATTTATTTTATATTTATGCATGATATAGTTTGAAATACATTTCTTGAAATTTAACTGTCTGTCACTGTGCTGGTGAGATTGTTACAACTTTGTAACTCTTCTGGTGCTCCAGCACTATTTCTTTTCTCTTTTTTTCTTTGCAACAACACAATCCTCCTGCTCTCCAAGCACCCTCTTATGTTTGTTAAATCCTATAATATAACTTAATTGTCTATTTATGCATGCAATTATTTAAATAATATTGTTTTATAAGAAAAATCATACTAACTGTTTGTAATCTAAAACTAGTTTCATTAAAAAATTATATTAGTTATCTAGGATTGATTGGATTAATTCTGCTAATAAACAAATGTTAAACTATTTTTAATCAGAGAGATGTAATATTCTACAATATACTTTTTTATTTTTACCAATGTAATTCGAGTGGGGCCATAAAAGTTTATCAAAGTTGATTTTTTTTTTAATTTATATATATTAAATCACGAGTTTAAACGAATGGGCGACTACTTAGCCACATACATTTTTCACATAAATGTTTCTTTTTTTATAATATTATATATATTACTTATTTTAATTTGTGCGACATGTAATATGTAATAGTTTTTGGTGCTGTTTTACCATTTTCCATATTATTAACCTTTAAAGATGTCTTTTATATTTAGAGATAAGATGAACAGATATTTTATTAAATAAATATGAAGTTTTTAGTATATTTTATTTTTTTCCATTTAAGGGCATTTTTTATCATCAAAACAACAAGACAAATTATAACAATAGAATCTCGAGCTGTAAAGTCGATTACTTCTCTACAAAAATGCAGGCTGTAAATCGTGAAAAGGAGGCACTTTTCAGAAGCTCACTAGTTGAATATTTCATTGGTATTTTAATAATTTTATATATGTTTTGATATTCTAAGAAACTTTTATTCTTCACTAATTAGTGCATAGTTGAGTTTTTAAGGTTTTTTAAGATTTATGAAGGTTTCTTTTAGAATATGAGGCACTCATCACGAAAATAGGCCTAGATTTACGCTCTGCAAAAATGAGTGCTGAATATTCAAAGGGTGCAGTGCCAAGCATAAGCCCATTCAATTACATAAGTTAGCCTGCTTTTCAAATGCACACAAAAGTACAAAGAGACATAGATTACGGGCAATCGTGCATTAAGTAAAAAAAACTATGAAGGGTTCTAATAAACTACTTTAGTCCAATACATTTTTTCTAACTGAAAAACCGAACTTTTCTTTTTTGATTTTTGCTACAATTCTATAAATATTTGTGGGAAAATTGAATTCAATCATTTTTTTATTACATCTAAATGTTATTTTAATGAAATCAATTCGAAGTTTAAAACAAACCTCTTATATTAATAAGGTTCGTGGAACTATTCGTCAAATAAAGCAATAATTTTCCGGACAATGATGTAAAAGTATGAATTTTTAGAGCTTTCACTTACTCAATAAAAATTGGGATTCTACTAGTTTTATTTGATATAGTTGCAAAGAACAAGTATGTTTTCTTTTCAATCTCAGATTTTAAAACTCAATTTGATCCTTCTTTACTGAGTGAGTGAAATGAAGTTGAGAAAGCAGGTATTGTTTCGTAGTTGTGGTCGGGGTCTGTACTTTCACATTAAATAAAATATTTTTTATGGATCAAATACTTTCAAACTTGGTGCATATATGCAATCTAATTATTTTATGATTTATTGGCTATTTAAAATTAATACAGAAGACTCCGACCAGTTTTCATATAATGAAGTTTTTTAATTAAATTCGGCTACTAAATAGTCTTTTAGGCATAATCTGTTTTGTATGCAAGCCTACTATTAATTAAATTATCCAAGTGCACACATTTATATTTATCTCTTAATTGGTGCAATATACGCGGCGATGATTATTTTAGTAAGGCTTTTTATATATAACAAAAATGGTAAATAATGACTGCCTCGTAAATGTTAAATAAAACATAGTTGAGGAAGAATTGATTTTATAAACATTAGCTGCATCAAATAATCATTTTGAAGCAAATCCTTCTGGATGACTACTTTGCCACCTCCATGAATCGGTACCTGAAATAGATGGAAGGATTAGCTTTTAAGTTGATTGCTCTTTACTGGGCCATACTGTAGTTCATATAATTTGAACAACAAAGTTTGAATATTCAACGGCACATATATTTCAATTAAAGAATGTGTTTGCAATGCTAGACAGCTTAGTTCTAAAATGTGAAATTTTCAAACATTAATGAAGTTAAATGTTATGTAAATTTGTCAAAAAAAAACAAACATGTCTTACACATATCAGCCAGTGATTTAGTTGCCTTCCAATTTAATTCTTTTTCTGCCAAATCACATTTTGCAACGACAGAAGCAACATCACCAGCCCTTCGTTTAGCTACTTTGAATATAATTTGTTTGCCACAAGCTCTGAACAGAAAAAAGAAAATCGTTATTCGAATTATACATTGGCAACATTGAAAGCTTGTGACTGTAGTCAATTTTTCATGGAATCAGACGTGTCATATACAATTGACTGAAAATATGAATCTGATTATAATGGTAGCGTTCGATAGGTTTTTTCCCTGCAGAATTCTGCAGACTTACCACCAAACATTGTTTGATTACCTTTACAAATTAAGAGTTCATTTCTGTATCTTATTTTAAAAAGTAAATAAAATTTATCTTACTGCTACGTACATTTTAACGAAGTTTTCATTTTTGGGGGTTTTAGGAGGTTTGAACAATGAAAACAAATGGTTTTGGCGGTAATTTCTGGTGTGGTAGTTTTGACGCAATTCTGCAGAATTCTGCAGGGAAAAAACCTATCGAACGTAACCAATGATTGTTTAACAGTTTTTGATAACAACAATCACCGTTTCTTCTGAGCGTATAAGTATAATTAAATAACATAACATTTTAATAATAGTGTAAACAAAATTGACAACTTGCAAGATGAGAAATGTATAATTAAATAACATAACATTTTAATAATAGTGTAAATAAAATTGACAACTTTCAAGACGAGAAAAGTATTTTAAAAAACAAGATGTTACCCATTTTGGGGCATTATCAATTTGTTGAAATATTATTCTGTCGAAATATCATTTCATCGAAATTACAATCAGAATTTTTTTTCGACAAAATGGTATTTCGATAAAATGATATTTCGATAAAATTATATTTCGATAAAATGATATTTCGATAAAATGACTTTCGGAGAAAACAATTCAATGAAATGATATTTCGGTGGAATGAATTTTGACAAAGTGATATGAACCCATTATTAGTAACAGAGCGTAAATTGAACGCTATTTTCGTGATAATGAGTGCCTTCAATTTTAAAAGAAACTTCATAAATCTTGAACCACTCTTTTATGCACTAATTTGTGAAGAAAAAAACCGAGTGGGTGTAAATTAAAGTGCGGCATTTACTGTACAAATTATCATAAAGATCCATTATATTCACTAAATGTTTTTAGAACTAAATTTTTGTTTACTTGTCGTTTTGTGATATGTAATGCTAACTTTAAATTATATATTCCATCTGTACTTGTATGTAATTTCAACCTTGCAAGGACAATTTTAAGGTTATCTGACACACATATGGCATTTAAACCCTATAATAACTTCATAGACCTGTTTTTCAACATCTCGAAGTGTCTGTCTGTTTCCTATTTCCTCCTTATAGTACGTTTGTTGCGGGTTATTGGCTTCCTAGGTACATTAAATTAGTATTAAAAGCCATACTCCAACTCAGTTGATTAACATCAATCTGTAGCACTCGTCTTACTTACTCTACTATAAATACAAATAATTCGCGGCAATGGAGGAAAAAGTTTTAAAATTGTACGTTCTTTAAATAGGTTGTGCTTTCGTAACTTTTGTTCCCAAACGTGATTTGGTGTCCGCCAATATTTAATTTAGGAAGGGTGAAATAATAATACCAATAATAATAATAATAATAACAATAATAATAATAACACAATAATAATAATAATAATAATAATAATAACAATAGTAACAATAATAATAATAATAATGATGATGATGATGATGATGATGATGATGATGATGATGATGATGATGATGATGATGATGATGATGATGATGATGATAACAATAATGATAATAATAATAACAATAATGATAATAATAATAATAATAATAATAATACTAATAATAATAATAATCACCTGTAAATCGGTTCCATTTTGCTCAAAGGTGGAATAAAATCTTGAGCCGTGATTTGAAGTCTTTCTGGATGTTGAAGTTTTACTTCCGTCAACACCTGCATCAAAAGTTGGGCACGGTCATTAAGTGAGATTTTACAAGATTTTTCAAGATATTTCAATTAATTTATTTATAAATTATATCCCCTGATGCCTTCAGACGACATGTACAAACAACTATAAATTCTTAAACTTAAAGATCTTTATAAGCTGGCATTACTTAAACTCTTACACTGTTTTTATACAGCCTCCCAGATAACTATTTCCTGAAGTTTCTGTCTGAACATCTTCCCCATCATGGCTATGGTATGAGAGCAGTTAGGTTTAGAGTTCCTCATGCAAGACTTAATATAATGAAGGAAAGTGTGCTATATAATTTGATTGTTCTGGCGAACTCGGTTCCTGAGCATTTTGTCTCTCCTCAGAGTATGTTAACATTGAAGAGAATTTTCAAAGCTTCACTCTAGGAGGGATTTTTTGTGGTTAGTGGCATCATGAAAGCTATCAATGGTTACGGTCGGATGCACATGCAAAGTGGTTTTTACATGCAGGATCAATGTAAAACATGTTTTTGCATGCACATTGGCGATGCACGGATTTTGTAGGTGTGATAGAAACTTAATCAATAATTTGAAGTTAAAAGTATAGACTGTAAAATAAATTTTTATAATAAATGTAATTATTTAATGTTAATTAAGTTTTCAATAGTTATTAATTGTTCAATACACTTATTAGACAGTGGATTTGTATTACATATTATTTATAAGTAAATATAGGTAATGTGCACAATGATTGATTTTAAAACATACTTCTTATAAACATTTATTATAAGCTTAACTTACGACTTAGACATATAGATTACTTATCAGAATGTAAGAACAACAATAATACTTCAATTTCATAATATTTTCACAACATTTCCAAATGGTTTACTAAATAAAAACGGGTTTCAAAATGTAGGTTATTTTTAGCCCTGGGTATTGCTCTACTTAAATGGTACCCTAATTATTTTGCGCATTGTCTGAAATTGTCTGAGAATAAATATTATTTTTCGTCATAAAATGTATGATAAATAAATAAATAAATAAATAAATAAATAAATAATGTATACTTCGTGCTAGCTATTAATTTAAACAATATTAATAAAAGGTTAAAAATTACAGTAAAAAAAGGCACCCTTGTTGACTGCGGCCTCATTTCAATGTGGCCTCCACGTTGAAACACCGCTTCCCGGCTGATCAGCGAAGTTAAGCAACGTTGGGTCTGGTTATTACTTTGTCGGGTGACTGCCTGAGAACACCAGATGCTGTTGGCAACCCTGCAGTGACTGTGCTGAACTTGCACCCATAGCCTGGTCCACTGAGACCAAATAAAATTATAAAAGAAATAAAAAAACATACCAAGCAATTTGGTTTTTGTAAAGTGTATAACGTCAACGGCCTTGGCCACGTTGAAACACCGCTTCCCGTATGTTCAGCGAAGTTGAGCAACGTTGGGTCTGGTTAGTACTTGGATGGGTGACCGT
>JARUHE010320173.1:0-11481 GCA_031471125.1 Archaeomysis grebnitzkii | reverse complement strand
ACTTGTTTAATGAAGTTAGAATATTAAAAGTAATAGGCATTAGGCCTATTTAATTACTTTAGGAAAATATGTTGAACCTGAATAAAAGTCAGAATGTTATTATAAACAATTCACCAATCTGGCAACTCGGTTGTCTTTTGGAGATCAGCTTCGTTCGTTTTTCTACCAAAAGTTACAAATTTAATAGTTCAATATTAGCCTAAATAAAAATAACAAATTAACATGAATTAGTTAACCATTAAGAGCAAATAATAATATAGAAATGAAAAATATTGTTTAAACAACTACATAAATGTGTATAAAACTTGGATAATATTTAAAGATAAAGGCCTATTTACTCGTTATGGGGAAACATTTGAATGCTAACTAAAGATAGAGTAGGCTAAATTCAGTGATTAAAAATGACCATCCAATATTGGTCTGGGGGTCGATAATACCCTAATCCACCCTAATTCTCATCACTTCCAATAAATGCAGGGATTAGCTGGTCTTATATTTACTGAATCACCTAAAAATAAACCTAGCTTGTAGTTCGATTGAATGACTTCAATTTAACTGAATTGCTTTCAGGAGGAGTTGGGTGCGCTGCAACACAGTTGGCAAAAACCGTTCCAAATGTTACAGTGTTTGGAACGGGTTCGAAGAATAAAAAGAAATTCATGAAAGAAAATGGAGTTACTTTTCCCATAGATAACGAAACGGTAATGAAATTGATTATTTTTAAGCTATCCTAACCCATTTCTAATTATTAGAACGCATTAAGAAGTGGATGATTTCATCATAAAAAGAATTTGCTTAAATTTAAAATTAAGTTTGTTTTCACTTGTTTTATTTTTCTTCTGTTGATCAAAAACTGATTTCTATAGCAACACCCGAGTATGTTCGATGTGTTTGTAGAAAAATTCATCAGCAAACAGTTTGTTTAAATTTCACACGATATTTTGTTAATTTTTAAAACCTTTACTCGCCTTTAATTTGCTTAAGAATATTCTCATAATTGTTTTAGTTTTGTAAAAACTAAATAAATTTTCATGAAATGTTTTTTATTTGTTTCTTCAGATGTTATTTCATTTACCACCTTATATTGCATGAGTTAAAGCCTACAACTTATATAGGCTTATATTGTTTTTTTACTATCCGATTTTAATAAATAATAGTTAATAGTTTAACCTGTGTGAGATAACAATTTCATAGGTAGATGGAAAATTAGCTTTAAAGAGACATTTTACCTTTAAGTTATTATTCAATTTATTTTTCTGGACACTTTTTGAAAAACTCGTTTGTCGATCTGTAAGCAATCTCTGGCGAAACATATTCTGTATTATTGTTTTCTTTATTTATTCTACTTCGGATTTTTTTTTAATTTTTGTTACTCATTTTATATTCTCCTTCATTTCCAACATTGTTCGTTGAATTTTCCCAATTGTTTTAAAGTCGAAATATAAAATGCTAAATGCTTATTCAGGACGTTGCAGAATTCGTGAAAGCAAAAAGGCCTAAAGGTGTAAGTCTCATTTTGGAAACTATTGCTGGGTCCAATTTATCAGAATCTCTCAATCTCGTCGAACCGTTGGGAAAGGTAAGGTTTAATTTGCTTTTATTTAAAAAAAATTTCTTTTACTTATTGAACTTAATTATTTACCTCTATACAACAGTAAAGTATGTTAATCCATAAGCATAGTTCTATTTCTTTAAAATGTTTCTTATTACAATTTTTCTATCCATGAGTATAATCACCCATTATAATTTTATCTCAACGGACACATTTAATTGAACGATAGTAATGGATAGGCCAAATTATTCTACCATGATTGTTAAATAATAAAGAAATGCTACACTAATGTTATAAGCAATTTCCTTCAAATATAACTTTTATTGCCTAAAATTAAGTATGCAGGACTTATTTTTGAATTAGCTAACATCTCTAATCTCTGAATTATTTATGGTGAAAAATGCAAAATTAAAAACAAAATCTTTACTATGCCTCAGGATAAATAGCTAATAGGCAATGTTAAGCAAATAAAACGAGGTAAATAAGAAAAATAGAATTGATGAACACAATCAAGCTGATATGAAAGCCCAAATTTTCAAAAATGCTTTGAACCAACAGTTGCTAAAGCTTAAAACTTGACTGCCACACTGGTAATATATTTTGGTAGTGCAATAAGAACATAATTGACAAATATAATCTAATGAAATAAAAGCAATGATAAAAAGAAGTTGGAAAGGACAAACATTCGCATAATAACCCAAAAACCAACAGACTTTCTATTTAGACTACAATTAAACCTACTGGTGTCATTAACAATTATTATATTATTCGAATCAATATACAAAATCACTCTTCAAACTATTGACATCATTCATTACCACCTATGTATGTTCTTCCAAACTTAAAAAAATGTATTAACCAACTACTTGACCATTTGAACTTAAAATGCCATTGAAAAACTGTTCAATAGAGTGTGACACTTTTTCTTGTTTGAAGGTTATCTAAAAAGTGGAAATCACTCTGCAATAATTTAAAATTAAATCTATGACTGAAGACAATGCATTCATATTTCAAAAATATTTTTCCTATCAAAGGTGGTGATCATTGGTGCAAAAGGTATGATTTCGCCATTCTCCTATCAACACTATTGGTTGGGACGATTCAATGACTGGTGGACAGTATGCATGAATTGGTGGCAAACCAAAAATATCTCTCCTTTTCAAGTGTTAATGCAGAACTCTGCTGTTGGTGGTAATTATAAAATACAATCTACTTTCTCATTATTTCTTTAAAAATCCATTTCTTGCAATCTACTCAAAATCTATAAGAATTGTATATGTTTAACAGTTCATTCATGAAATCTTGTTCAATGAATTAGATAAATAATTAGCTATAAATTTAAAGTAATTAATGCCTGAACATTTTTTCTAGGAATCAACATTAAAACCTTGCACGATGATATTCCAGACACCTTCAATGAGATCTGGATGAAATTAATATCAATGTGTGCAAATGAAACCTTGAATCCAATAATAGATCAAACCTTTTCATTTAACGAAATTAAAGATGCATGCATGTACATTGATGATAGAAAAAATATGGGAAAAATTATCATTGTTCCTGCAATATAAATTTATCTGGTTGATTCATATAATTTTTGTCGAGCGTTGCATAGCAAAAGCTCTACATAGGTTTTACTTTTCTGTTGTCTGTGGCATAGACTTTACAAGAAAGTATAATTTCAGGGTATTCCCTATTTGTTTATATTATATTGATATATCTTCATAATATACTTGATTCAACAACAGGTTTAATTAGAACAATATTTACTGACTTATTGATATTTTTTATGACAATGTTGACTAACCCCTACTTTTTCCATGCCAAGAAGATTTGTTTACCAAGTTATTTTGAGAATTTTTTTTATGATAGTCTATTATAATGAGGTACATGTTTAACTAAAGCTTATCAATAGCTCTACATCTTTGATTAATAAAAAATTCTTGAATCATTATCTTTTTTTCATGAATTTGCCCACTTTTGGACTTTGCCTAATTTTCATGTAAGAAGTTGTGTTTAGCAAAGTTCTTTTGTACACAAGATTTATATTTTTGTTCTTAGAGTAATAATTATTCAACATAATTGAAAGATATTTGCATTATGAATGATCCATCTTAAATAAAATTCTCTTTAAGACTTGAATTTATTGAAGTAACTCCATATTTATGTCATTTGTGGACTTGCATTTTTTTCCGAAGTAGAGTAAACATTCTTTTTATTTTTGGTTTTACAACAATATTTATTGAACATAAATGAAATATGTATGCATTATGAATGATACATCATAAATAAAATTTCATATAAAATTTGAATATGACAGGATAACTAATCTTTTATATGACTTATCGAATTCAGAGGAATGATTTATAGATGTCTTCTCTATAAACCCATAGGGTTTGCTTTGTACTAGTTTCAAAGTAGCCTAAAAATTGTTTTTAGGCTGTGATGAACAGCCTCTATAATCTACTATTGATTGTTGGGATGGCAGAGGAGGTGGATTTATTCAGCACTTAGCACATTTTTAACAAAAATGTTTATTGAACAGGAATGAGGGTTATATAAATCTCAACAATGTTGCTCAAAATATTAAAAAAAATATGAATATTTAGTGAATTAAAAGGTTTTAAAATCTTTGCTAGGCACACCTTGATAGAATATTGAAAAAAAAAGTTTTATATATGTATATATATATATAATAGCAATGTTGTTGTTTTCATAACTTTTCCCCAGTCACACCTTAATTCGTTTGTGAATTTCCTCATACTTGTTTATTTCTGGTTTTACAGCAATAATTGTTGCACATAAATGAAAAATATATGCATTATGAATGGTCCATCTTGAATAGAATTTTTCATAAAACTAGAATTTATTAAATAACTAGGCCTACATTTTTATGGTGTTAAGAATTGGTTAATTTTTCAAAAGTAAACTAAACATTTTTTATTTCTAAGAAATTATCATTTAACGTAAATGAAAGTTATATGCATTAGGGATGATAAATCTTGAAAAAAATTTGTATGGACTTGTTGAACTCAGAGCAATAACATATAGATGTTTCCTCTATAGACCCACAGGGTTTGATTATTTACAAATTTTCCTGATAGTCTATTATAATTAGGTACATGTTTAACTAAAGCTTATCAAAAGTTCAAATTTTAGAGACTTCGCATCTGAGGAAGACAGAATGCCTGCTCGGTTTACTATGATTTGAACTATGGAATATGAGCATCATTTATGGATAATCATAACAATTTTATATATGTGTTTTGAATAAATAGAATGTATAAATCAAATGCAAAAAATAAAAGTTCTGGTAAAGAAATGATATAACTTTAATGGTGTTATGCACAAAATACACAAATGTAAATATTTTATATAATTCTGAACATAAATGGCTTTATATATATTTTTTTTTGTAAATGCAATAACTAGTTGTTTTTAAGTGAAAACATTATAAAATTTCATAATTGCTACCACAATCAAAGATGCAATCAAAATACAGTAACTTACACAAAATTTATTAAAATGCGTACATAAAATAATTAATTTAAATAATAATGTTATAGGAGCTTTCTTTTTTTTGATAAATATTTTTCTTATACAATAAACTAATAAACTTAAAATTCATTATTTTCTTTGTATATCACATAATGAAAAATATGAAATACGTTTGTGCTGCTATAGTATTGCTTCCAATTCATCCCTAACTCCAGGACTTCTGGATTGAATTTAAATGTTCTAAAGCTCGACAGCTTATGTTTAATGCTGGATCTACACTCAATAGTGTCTCGTCCAAACCCAATATTGACAACCCACTCAAGCCAAGATAGGTGTGCAGACCATCAGGATACGTGTCGTAATACTTTGCCAAGCCACCGGTGATTTGATCTTGTGTTGATAAGACAAATTGACGCACAGCCTTCAAGTCGATGAAGTCTAAGCTTCTTAATAACTGAAAAAAGTTTATTTGTTAAAACTGATTAATTGACTTGTAAAACTTGGCAACAGATTTCAATTTTTTTTAACTATCTAAACTTATTTAAATCTTCTATTACTTACAAGATGTAAATGGGTTCAATTAATTAAAAAATAATTCGTAATAAATAAAGAGAAACTAACAAGAATCTCACCTTTAAACTTGCACCAACCCAATAGGTATAACATGTATCTGCAGGTTTATTAGGTCTACCAGTTAAGCCACCACAATGCTGATCCTGTCTACTTATCAACCATTTGATTAACTTTGTGCGTTCTGCCCCAACAAATGCAATGTCTAATTGACCCATCAAATTTAATGCAGCAATGGCACAAAATGTGGACCCTCCGTGAGCCTCTTGCAGCTTTCCCTGTCCAAAGGCACCTTCATAACTAAAGCTATCCTTAATGTAGTTGACGGCATTCTTGATGTTCATAGCCGAGAAGTCTTTCAACATGTAACAAACGGTCGTGGCGCAGTACAGAAACCTCATGTCATTCTCACTTCCACCAGACGTTGAGTAGAAACTGCCATCCTCGCATTGCAGCTCCGAAACGTGCCGCAGGACCGAAGCTTTGTCGACACGAGATAGGTCGTCTCCGAGAATGACGAGGGAAGCCAATGCTGTGTAAGTCATGGCAATGTGTCCACAGTGCAAGTTGGACATTGAATTCTCTTTATCTAGCTTTGGAATGGAAGTTCCTCCTTTGAAACCTCCGCTCGTTTTCTCATCGTCTGGAATGATTTGAAGTGAATAGATCCACTCGATCATGTTTTGCTTTTCATTTTGTGAGTAACTATCTAATAAATTCAACAAATCTAGGCCAGATATTGCGAAAAAGAATACAGTCATTCTGAAAAAGAAACAACTTTCGTTATATATTTAACATTATACATTCATTGGGCTTTCAATATGAAACAAGTGTCTTAATTATGGTATACATACAAAAATATATATATATATAAAATAAAGTTAGTATTTTTAAGTTGTTAACTTGGTTGTTTGTTCATTAACCTCAGTAATTAATAAGATTGATAATGATAAATAACAAAAATTAAGGTAAATAACATAAGTTTATGTATTGGATAATGTCTTGATCAACTTAAATTAAGGATACTACTTGATACTTTAGTAAACAATGCAACTCCAAACAACTATTTTTATTTAGTGAAAAACATTCAAACTAATTTAGGATGAGTTATTTTAACATTTTTGAAAATAAATATTTATCCATCCATAGATATTATATTATCTACGAGCATGGCATGTTTCTTGCACCCAAGTGGGTTGATTATATGGAAGTTTGGTCAAAGCTCATCAGTGGAACCCACTAATTGCTAACCTTATATTGGTACAAACTTTTATCCCATTTGGGTGATAAGAATTATCTAACCTGGTGGTGTGGAATAACCTCTGGTTAAATTGCTGTGCATTTGTGAAGATCCAATGGCATCTTACACTTTCATACTCATCGTCAGTTTTGAAACGACTGACTTGCTTCTGCAGGTGGGTAAAAAGTTCCCAAAATCACATAAAGCTTTCCTACATTTTATATACAAGCATCAAACCATGCCTCTCCAGTTTCATTTAACAACAAACGCATGGTAAATTAAATTAGCTTTGTATTATTCAAAAAAAGTTTCAACAGTGTACTAGAAACAATAAATAAAAATATAACATTGTATAGCTGTGGTGAATATTAAGCAGGACTTTATCTATCATAGTACATAGCCCTTAAGCTAGATAATATATCAACACAATCACTGATTTAACACTTTCCCTACATTTGCCAAAAGCATATATTAAACATCATATTTTATTTATTCCATGCTTTCCAAATGATAGTACGTAGCTATTTTATTAATTAAACAAAAGTTATATTTATTTCTAATGTAAAAAAAAATGTTCAAAATTTCTTTGTCGGGCCATATATATACCAACATGGTATACATGTGTACCAATATGTAGGGAATGTGTTAAGCTGTTCCATATAATTTACAAGTGTAAAAACTAAGTACATGCTGATGAAATTTTCCAAAGCATTCATTTTAATCACACTAATTACAGACATTTTTAAAACAACTCTTATTTTCACAATTTTCAAAAGAATACTTACATAATTTTCTATTACTCCGCTACTAGTGTCAAACGATTTGGTTGAACAACGAACAATTTATTACTCGCCTACTAGTGTAATAAGATTTGGTCGAATATGGAACAATTTATTACTCAGCTACTAGTGTAATAAGATTTGGTCGAATATGGAACAATATATTACTCACCTACTAGTATCATATGATTTGGTTGAATATGGAACAACTTTTTATTACTGACCTAATAGTGTCGAACGATTTAGTTGAATATGGAACAATTTATTACTCACCTACTAGTGTCATACGATCTGGTCGAATATGGAAGTACAGGAATGCAATGCTTTAGGAACTGTCCGTGCCTTTTGCACAGAAGTGTCAGTGTTTCGTCCTTTGGCCAAGACATTTTCAGTTTATATTATCTGGAAGAAAATTGACAAGATTATTCTAGCTGTAAAATTTTTAGGTAAGAAGTGAGCTATAAAAACATTCAAGCCTAAATGTATATTAAAAATGTTACAGATAAAATTTTAAGCCTCTCTACTATATCTTGAACTAATCTTTGCTTTCAAAGTTGCAGAATTATTGAACATGAGAATAAATTGTATTCAGTATAAGGAAAATTTATACTGAATACGGATTGCTTTTAAACATTTGCATCTACATAAATATTGGTAAAGAGAAAACCCATGAAGCCAAGATTCCTAGTCACTCAAAAAAGTTGTTACAAAGTGAGAAAACGTCATTTAATCAAAAATTAGACACTATTTATATATATTTCATTTCCAATCTATTGGAAATATTAAATATTTTTGAAGTTGAAAAAAGCTTAGATAAAAATAATAGAATAGAACAAGTAAATGCTACACTTCAAAAGCTATGTCTGAATGCTCAAAGAGTTTATAAATTTGTGTAATTGTTGAATACAATTCTATGATTTATAGTTTTTCAAACATTATATGGTCTGATAGAATTTACTACTCACCTATAAAGAATTATATTAATATTTTTCTTTCATTGTCAAGCATGCCAGCCACGAAGCTATACTAAGGTGTTACTATTCCGTCGTTGGTGTAGTTGTTTCCAAAATATTCAAGTTTTTGTTTGTTGACCTACAATTATCATTTATATCTCAAATGAGCAGTTATGAAGTGAACATTATATATTAGCCAATTTTTCATAGTTAAATAATTTTTTTTCCGTACACATGAGACATTGGTAACCGCGGTCCTCTGGTTTTTAATAAAATTATCTCTAAGCTTTGACAAAATTTGACAAAAAATTAGATAAGTCTAAGAACTCCTAAAATGTCTAATATTTAAAGAAATCTAAATTTTTTTATAAGAAGTACTTCTTCTACCTTAGAATCTTCAGTTCTTTCATTTGTTTTAAATAAACTTTTTCTAAACTTTCAAACAAAAATTTTGGTTAACCAAGAATTTCAACTTTCTTATAAAATGTACACTTTAAAAAGTAAATACGGACTTCGCAAAAAAAAATCCTTAGTCACATCGATGTAGAATTTTATGTTCTTTATTCTCATTTAAACAAACTTTAAATGTCTTTCAAACACATCTTTATTAAGACATTAATTCATATATTGAAAAGAAATAAACACAAATAAATAAACAAATAGACAATAAACAAAAATAAATTAACAAAATGTGAAATGAAATGATAAGCATTTAAGTCATTGTCTAATGCCGCCTCTGCCAACATCAGAAAAGCTACGCCATTGTAGAGGTTGCCTATGCAAGCTCTGCAATAAATAATAAGACATTCACAGTAAATTTAATTTAGCCATAGATGACTGGCAAGATTGTGTGACATGAAATTTTTTACTAAAATCTCAATTAATATTTCACTTTAAAAAATAATTACTCATTAGCCTATTTTAAAATTTAAAATTTCCCAAGTTTATAATCTAGATGAAAAGTAATAAACTGAAGTAAAAAGAAAAAATGTCAAATAATATAACAAAACTAATAATAATAATACAAACCCAGGGTTTCCACCTTTGGGAAAAAATTTTAGTAAGACAATATATTATGATAATAAGACAATATTTATCATTTCATTACTTATATACAATGTTGAATATTTTTTAATAGATACCATACGAGAAATATTAAAGTTCTTTAACCAGTGAAACAAAAAATGTTGTTTTTTTCCATGATAAAATAAATGAATTGTATAAATAAAATCAGAAAGACTCCCATTAAGACAATCCTACAATCTACATTGATATGCAAATGATACAATAAATGTACTAGCATATCTCTTGACAATATACTATTAAACCCTATTGATTAATTTAACCATTTAACATATAACTAATCAATCAATTAACATTCTGGTCACTCATATTTCAAATGCTTAAACGAATGCTGACTATACTATAGGTCTTGACTAGCACTTGCAAGAAAAATGCACTATAACAAAACAAACCATCTGATATCAGTGTAGCATAGATAATATAAAAAAGTTTGTATTGTATAAGCTTTTTACGTATTGTTTTGTTATAGATATTTTGGTGGTACAGGATGGTAATATAGTCAGCATTACTTTAACCAACGCCGACTCTACTACAGGCCTCGTACTTACTTGCCATGAATTTTTGACTATTACAAAATACCATTGGAAACACAACTGGTAGCATAGATACCAACCATTATTGTGATCTTGACCCAACATTTTTTCATCTCTGATCAATTTTGTTGATCATAGATCAAATATTTTAACATTGATCGAACGACAAGAAAGTTAATCCCGTATCAAGAAAAGATGGGTCGAGAACATATTTTGTAATAGGTATTTCAATGTGAAAGGCCTGTGGTAGTCAGCATTGCTTTAACCCATTTAATCCTAGATTAATTTTTTTGTTGAGAGAATCAATGCTACTTCTTTTGTTCAATTGAAGTTTTTTAATCATTAAACTGGATCAGTTATAGCAAGATCCTATCTTAAAAGCAACTAACAACAATATGAGATAACAAGAGAGGAGAAAATAAGTAACACTAATGAAATATTTAAATAATGTTCCAAGGTAATTTGTGATGTCAAAACACATTGGTGGGTGTAAATGCGTTAACTAACTAAATTTCAAGTTATTAAGAATAGGTAAAATAAAAGATTGTTGTTTTCTTTATTCAAATTTCTTGTCAAGAATAAAAATCCTACCAGTAGGAAATGCTCTGATTGACTTATCATAACAACCAATCCTTTTGATCTATTTGCATTTCAACAACCAAAGATAGATCAAAAAAGATTTAAACATAGTCAGTGAAAATGGCTAGAACAGAGAAGCATGTTGATTTTCATGTATGTCCAGTTTAGTTTTTTTTGGTATGAATTTGTTGTAACTATTAAAATTGAATTCTGGTCGGGAGTAATTTTTTCAATATTTTGGTAACCATATATACCTAATACAAAATTTTTTTAGAATTACAGGTGCTATGCAATTATTCAAGTCATTGTCTAACAATACTGCCGCCTACATTGGAAATGTTACTTCTATTTTGATTTTCGTTATGTATGATTGACAAAAACTTTTGTGATTTAAAAAAATCAAAACATTTCAGTTTGTGACTACTCAGCAAACAGTAATTTTTCAAAAAAAGATTACTCTTGATAAGATTGGGTATAATGGCATTATAATAAACTTTTGTTCAGTAACTTTTTTACTTTTCAAATAAACTAGAACAGTATATGACCAAACCCTATAGACCAGTCGATATAGGCTAAAAATAGGGCTAACCCAAAACAAATTGCAATAATAAATTATGTACCAAATTAAAGCTCGTGAGCTCCTCTATAACATATTAAAAGTCCTCCAAAATCTATTTAGTGGAACACCTTTTTC
>JARUHE010320162.1:0-11482 GCA_031471125.1 Archaeomysis grebnitzkii | reverse complement strand
CAACAACTATTGCACCTGATGTAGAGAAGTTATCTCGTGTTAAACAGACACAAAAGTCTCATTAAATTTGAATTAGCCTAGTTAAAATAAGAAAGTTTTTTTCAAATGTTTTTTTTTATTTTTAATGGTTGTATGGTTTATTCTATTTTTTGTTAAATACATTTATAATAAATTTGTTTTCAATATTTAGTTATATGGCCCGCGTCCATGCAACTGCATAACTGTTTGGCCCTCTCACTCTAAAAGGTTGCCGACCCCTGGTCTAAACAGTGCCACTTATAATTGAAACATGACGATTTGTTTTTATAATTAATACAAACGGTTTGGTTTCGATACCAGTTAAAAATAAAATTTATAAAACTTTGGAAAGCCCATTTAAAACATTTTACTACACAAAACAAAATGATTTACATTGTCAAATGCCTTAGAGAAATAAAAAAATGCACAATAAGTGGGACAGTTTTCATTGAAATAATTTATAATAGTTTTTCTTGTGTCGCTAGTCTCACTAACCATCAGTCGTTATTATGAAACATGTAATGATGTCTGTTCATACGACAACCTTTGCTGTATAAACTGTGTACTGTGAAAATAAAAAAATAACTGAAAACATTTATTGAATCCTCATTAACTGCAAAAAGGCATAGAAAACTACGGTACATAAAACCTCTACATTACCAGCTAAATAATATGTAATTCATATTAAAATTAATAATTTATAATTAAAAATATTAAGTATAAGGTAAAACAAAATTTGAACTTTTATGAATTTTCTTAGACTTCTTTATTTTTTCAAATAATCAACTATAGACGTTTATGATTTAAATTATATTCTATCATTTAAAGAAAATTTTTACCAACATAATGGTATATGAACAATAGTGAACATTATTTTTCATTTACAAATATTAAGATATGTTAACAAAGTGAGAACAAGAGGTGTGTGAGCCTCACGTATAGGCTTAAGTTATATAACTCTTACTTCACCTTCACTCTTATCAATAAATTGAACTTTAGTTTTTCATAAAATAAGTTGTAATTCACTATACTACCATTTTTTTAATTTTTAACTAATTGTTATTATTTTATTCATCTTCTTAAATATTTACAAATACGAAGAAAAATTCTACTGTCAATTTTTTTCAATACTAACACGGAAACTGCTGAAAATGTAATCATATTCCAAATCAACAGAACTGGGAATGCTCAAAAGAGCGAATAGAGGTTACTGTACACAATGTTACTAGGCTATATTAAACAAGTACGAGGAATTTCGCAAACAACTAAAGGCTGTGACAGAGTAGAAGCTATGAAAACATCAACTCTTCCCAACAAGAAAAAAAATACATTGAAATTACTTAGAGAAATAAATTATATTGAAGTATCTGGCATCTTTTTTTGTGGCGGTGTGTGGCAACTTGAGGTCCAAAAGGTATCATTAAAAATGTTCAAATTGAGCATCTATATGTCTATGCTATAACTAAGATTTGAAAACCTATTATTTCAATAAATATTTATTTTACAAAACAAATTATTCAGAATTATATATAAAGCCTTTCATGTTAAAAAATCTATAAAAAAAATTATTTTTTTGTCAAAAATGTACTAAATGCTGAAAGAAAACCGCCTCCGCCTCCACCCCAACAATCAACAGTTGTTTATAGAGACTGTTTATCACAGCCTAAGGAACGTTTGTAGAAAAGTTAGTTTATTTGAGGAAGGACTATTTATTGTTTTTACAATATAAATACGAAACACAAACAGATATAGTTTATATCAATATTCTTGACTTATTGTATTCTATATGTGACGTATATTTCTTACACAGCGTTCGAAAATAACATCATAATCTATAAATATGTAAATATTTAAGCATTAAAAAGAAACGTAGGTCATCTCAGTTTTTTGGATCACACTCGGGCCCACCCCAATGTATTTTAGCAACGTTCATTGATGGATCTTCCAGAGAAAAAACCGTTCATGGAGTGATGCAGGAGAGGAGATAAGTGCAAACCTTGTGAACCTTCGGCTTACAAATGGAATGTTTACCTGAGACATAATTTTGTTTGGCGTGAAAAACATCATTTTTATTGTGAACATTCTGAAAACATTTTGAAGTAAGCAATACACAATCCAATTTCTGTTCTCTTGAAATCCATAAGTATAGAAAAATATTTCTAATATCAGCTGTATTATAAAATCAAAGACACATAGTACACATTGCATAGTAAAATAGTTATGGAATTTTCTGAAATAAATCAATAAGTTGTAAGCGTCTTTAATTGTTCCGCTGAAGCCAGCTTTCATTTCAGTTTCAATGTCAAATGTCAAATCTTGTTGCTTGGTTAGTTCATCTTGGCCAGCTTTCATTTCAGTCTCAAGGTCAAATGTCAAATCTTGTTGCTTGGTTAATTCATCTTGTTCATTGTTCAGCTTAACTGCAAATGGGCGACAACTTCTTACTTTCATTTCAACTTTTTTATGAGCTTGCAAAATTTCAGAATTAATATTCTTGAATTTTCTAAAGATGTAATGGGCACATAAATAAAATAAGGCGTTGACTAATGCAATCAAAGTGAACCTGTAAGCTCTGAAGGTGTAGAATGTTATCTTGTTCACAAAACCCGATAACTTAATCATTGAACTAGACGGTGAATCGAGAATGAAATAAATGTGCACTGCGATGTAAAACATCCCAAAGACAAGTAAAAGTGTGACTGGGCTTAGACTCCTGAGGGTAGTGATCAAACTTTGTTTTCTTTTTGGGCAATTATTTACATCTTCGTTTTTTAGCAGATGAAATAGCTCCGTCAACAGGCTTTGCATCATTACTCCGTGGATCAAAAAACCAAATGTGGTCATGCAGTCGACAGTATTTTTTATTGTGAAAATCCAGAAAAATGTTGGTCTAGACTTGGCATCGATGTCAACGAGTAATGCAATATAGAAACTGAAACCATTAAAAACAATGCCTGTCAATAGAACAAAGCTTTGAAATACCTTCACAAGAATAATTTTTTTTTCATTTGAAATGGCAAACTTTTTAAAAAAATGCAAATTATCCACTTCATTGTACATTTCTTTTATTTTTGTTTGTGGCTCATATTTCAGCCAACCAAAAAATGTGGCAAAACACTTCAAAACTAAAAATGTTTTTTCAGACATTTTTATTTATATTGTAACTCTCACAGTTATTTTCTCATTTATTTTATAGTTCATTAATTGATTCTGAAAATATACAAGCTATTATATTTTTTATACATTTTATTACCTAATATAAATAACTTAAACATATTATAATACTTTGAAGTTTCAAGTTATCCCTAAAGCTTATTTTCCCTAAATTTTATTTTTTGAATTTACTGGGTTAGATATGCGCACTATAATTCATTATAGCAGTGTGTAAATTATAGTACATAGACAATTCCTTCTATGTTTTTCATATCAAATATATTTTAAACCCTTTAGTACATTCAACATTTAACATTCGCAAAGGCAGAATAAAGCTGGCCTCTTCGTTGGCGTCTATACTATATATGTATGTGAAGTAAACGTTTAGATTTTTATAATCTGGGTGACTTATGGTTTTGTATTATCTATCATATCTATTTGATTAACTATTGCATGATTGAATCTTAATATGTTTTTCATTTCAACATGTTTAGCATTTGTTGTCATTCGTAATTTTAACACGCACGAGTAAATGCTACGCATTTTAATACAGTATAATATATTGAAAAAAAGTTATCCATGAGTTTAATGATATAATGAATGCAGAGTCCATACACTTCTACAATGCCTATTATTGAAAAAGCGTAAGTTTTTTAAAATAAATTTTTAAGATAATCCACCTTAATTCTCCATTTGTTTTAAATAAAAATCTCTCCAAACCATGAATTTAATTAAAAATGACCACAGTCAACCATCTCCTAAAATGTCAATTATTTAATGAAAGGTCTATTATTAAAAAACTCCAGTTCTTACACAAGCACCCTTAGAAAAATATATTTTTTAGTAAAACTTATTTATGACACAAACAAAGATCTTAGTAACATCAGTGCAGAATGTTATGTTCGTTATTTTAATTTGAACAAACTCTTCTGTAAAATTATTTTTGAAAAAATGGTCAAATTTAGTTAACTCACAAATCATACGCAGCCCCAACAACAACAACAACAGCAACAATAAAATCAACAACAACAACAACAATAACAACAACAATTTGATGACAGTTATAAAATCTGGACTTTAAGATACAACTAGCTTAATAATCTACTTGTGGGAAAATCCCATCAGCAATGTTTGCAGTGAGACTACTCCTTGATAAATAATACATTTTTATAATATTTATTTGGATTATATTTTTCATTTTATAAAAAAATCATCTATCATTTAAAAAATTATTGCAGTAAAAATATATTTACATATAATAAGATGAAATTTTATTATATCCCCATTTCTCCAAGAAAATATGTTTTATTGAAGTTTTACATTTTTGAATTTATAAGATATTTGTGCACATGAAACATAATTCAATAATGTGAATTTTGATAGAACACATCATAATTTTAAAATTTATAAACAATGTAGTTAAAGTTAAATGTTTGTATTTTTATTTATAGCTTAGTTGAAGTCCGTCCATTTACTACATTGGTTATTATAGGCAAGTTTTTTAATTCATTTAAAAATGAAAAACGTGACGTCATTTGGTGATTCTGTTAAAACGACAAACTTTGAAATTTTTGAAAACAATACCAACTGGATTTAAGAATAAATTTTACTGAAGCAACTAACTTATTTCTTTTAAAATGTTTTTTTAATGCTTAATGTTTAATTTTTTAAATGTTTAGTTTTCAATGAAACTAACATCACCCATTATTTTAAAGAATTATCAAGCTCTAAACGTCAATTTAAAATTAATTAAACTGTTTTTTTCAGCGAATATCGCACATTATGTTTAGATACAAAATATAATCTTTAATAGATATATATATTTTCCATTTAAGCAAATATAAAATTATTTTTGCTTGCACTATAACTACGACCACCGATACAATTATTAAGGTAGTCGTGTATGGGTATAGCACGCTGTTAACAAATTTTGAGAAATGACGTCAATTTTTTATAATTTTTTGAAAAAATAACCCAAAAACACGCCTTAGATGTCTTTGGATTAGGATTATTTCGAATCTTAGAGAATAATTGTTATATAATGAGGACCATGCAGATTGATGCGCCCACCATTGTATAAGTTTGGTAACAAATTTTAATTCAAATCTTGTATGAAATTGACTTTGAAAATTTTAAAATGTATACGAATTTCAATGATTTCCGGTTGGTAACGGATTTTAATACTTGTGTATGTAATCAACATTGAAAAGCGTCAATTTCCGCATTCAAAATCTTGTTGAAGTTTACATTTTAAAAGACTTTCAATGTTGGTTTCGTGTTCGACTTGTAGACCTAGAAACATTTTTTGCACATGAGTATTGGTTGCGTTGGGGCTTAAATTTTACAGAAGCCTTTGATCATAGCTTGAACGCCTTCAATCACATCATGATTCGAAGGTCTTCAAAAATGATGTCACGTTAAAGTTTGTCTTTGATGATGATAAGATTAATTAGCCAGGTCCCCAATTTATTTGTTTGTTCCTACTATCTTTGATGTTGTTTAAACAGAATGAGAAACCTTCGACGATATATATTGGACGGAAATATTTATTTATGATTCTATCGTTTCAACTAAGCTCTTACCAGCTACATGATTATTTTAAAGATATTTTAAAATGACTTATATTTATTTTATTTTTAAAATAATTATTTATAGCCATGTATGATTTAAATTTTATTTCATCATTTCTCGCAAAAATAATGCTATACATATAGCTTCTAGAATCTAGATTATAATGACATTTTTTTTATTTTTAACTGTATAGCTATTTTGATTAGAATGTACAGATGGTGGAAATTTGAGATTATTTTTAAATTTCTTAAAGACAATAATCAATTGTAAACATATATTATTTAAATGTTATTTTATAATTTCAAGAAAGCTCTTATGAGAAAAATTTTATTTAAGTTATATATTTCTTATATTTTTTAAATACAAACTTTAATAAGAAACTAAAGTTCAGTCGCAACAACTTTTTATATCAATTTTTAAAAATATATTTATTTAATTGACTGATCTTATTAATATATTTTATTATTTATACCGAAATAATGTTTTAACGTTGTTTTTAAATACAAATTTAGTTTAACCATCAAAATACAAATTTTTTCTTGTTTTAGCGCAGTAGTTATAAATTCTTGAGGATAAAAAAAACTTTTAAACTGAGAGCTATGTCCACCTTTTCACTAAGTAAACTACTTAAAAACTAAGCCTCATACTACTAAGCATTATTTGGGTGAGGTATTGAATAAATTGATTGTTTACATTTTATAATTAATCAAATTTTCACAAACAATTAGTCCAATATCAACATTTTTCTCTATATATCTTCAATCGTTCGCGTTCACTCTTCTTGAATGCATATACCGTACAGTCTTAGGAAACTTAATCTTGGCTTGTTAATGAAAGTTTCGCTAATTTCAGCATGTTTGTATTTGTATTTATTATCTAGTTGATCGAACATTCATGGCGATACAATTATCTTCACCTATTTACTATAAGCTATTATAGGATGTTCGATTAGATGTCCTTAGCTTGGGTTTAGTCTAACTTTTTTTTCGAGGCAAAACCATGGAAGAAATCAATGGAACAATACCAAACCAGTCAATAAGCACTATTAATTGGTAGACAGTGTGGGAGTTACACCCACTAAAACCCCATGAGTACTGGAACAGACATAAGTTTAAGCCAAAGACTTGGAACCCAGAACCCTAAAATTAAAATAATCATTTTTAATTTTTCTTAACAAAAATAAAAATATTTTCTTTATTCTCTTTAAATATAATATTCTTATTAAAATTGAAATTGTTATTCAATCTTTCACTTGTCAGCAATAATAATTGTGTAGTTTCAGAAAAAATCGTGAACAAGTTAATTATAAGACAAAGGAAGAAAATGACGCACGTTACTATTCACCCAATGCGTCAAGATCCCTTTGTAGGTTAAGAACAATTATGAACAAAATTATAAGTATAAGGTAAAGAAAGGAGATGACGCACGTTACTATTCACTCAAAGCGTTAGAATCTCCTTCAAAAATTTGTAGGTTCAGAAAAATCGTGAACAAAAAATAATATATGTAAGGCAAAGAAAATAAATGACGTACGTTACTATTCAAACATGCAAGAAATGCATACATTGAATGCAGTCTTAAAAAATGGTATATGTTTAAAAAAAATGTGAAAATAGTTACTACTCACCAGCAATATTAATGACTGCAGACTTAAAATGTTCCCGATCAGAACAATGAATTGCCTCATTAGGAAGAGCATTCCACAAATCACAAAAAAATGGAACGAAACATCTAAGGCCCTTATATGTTTTGTTCCATTACACCCGGATCAACCTGGGATTGGATCCAAAATGGCGATTTCTGTTTTTTTTTCAGGTTTAAGATATGGGATCCAACCACTGTTTCATCCCGGATTCACCCCGAACTTTGGATTTTTAACCCGCCAATCAGCGACAAGTATTGTGAAAGTCCCAGATGATAGTCAATGTTGACAAACACATAATGGCCGCTTAATCGATTAAATACAGTTTAAATACAATTTGTTAGTACTTTATTTTCATAAAATGTTTGGTCATAATTACTACTAATTAATTACTAGAAATGATAAATAATTGTAATGTTAGTTGTATAGAACAAAACATTTTTAATCTGCGATTGCCATTTGTTTTTCATGTCGTCTGTTTACTTACGACCAATAGATTTGTTTCATTGTGTGTTGATGTTTTGGAGTTGTCAGGGGGCCCCTCCTTTTAAAATATTGAAAAGTACATTTTGTACCGTAATTTTCTGTTAATCTCGGATCCGATTCGAAACGTCAAATTTGTAAAAGAACGGTCCTCTAGCATACTGATATGTTTTGTAATTTATAGAAGAATAAGCATAATCATTTAATATTAATGCATACCTAGTTTTTACCTGCCATGAGTATATGGAGCAGGCAGTCGAGGATGCAGTGGGTAGTCCACATTATTGAATATTTTGCACAAAAGTAACAAACCGGCATTTTCCTACGTCTTTGAAGGTCAATGGAGATATCAGGCAGGAAGAAGCGGATATTAATAGCTTCAAATGCGATTTCGCGGCTGAAGACCAAACATGCGAACAATACTCAAACCATGGTAAGATAAATGCATGCAAAGGCTTAATTACAGCTTCATTATTACCAAAGAGTCCTGAAAAACTTACGGATGAGTCAATTTTTTTATACTCAACTATTTTGTAGGTTCAGGCAAATCGTGAGCAAAATTATGTATGTAAGGCAAAAGGAGGAAATGATGCACGTTACTACTCACTCACACCGTAAAAATCCCCTTCAAGTATCTTGTAAGCTTAAGAAAATCGTAAAAAAATAACGGCCAGCTGCATTATGCAAAAGCTCATACATTGACTGCAGTCTTAAAAAATTGTGTGGGTTTAGAAAAGTCTTGAACACATCTATTACTCACCAGAAACATTATGAAAAAAACAACACAAAGACTGCAGACTTAAAATGTTCTCGGTCAGAACAATGCATTGTCTCATTAAGAAGAGTATTACATCACTTACAATAATTGGAACAAAACATATAGTATACTGATATGTTTTGTAATTTATAGAAAACAAACATAATCATTTAATGTTAAAGCATACCTAGTTGACCTGGCAAGAGTATATAAAGCAGGCAGTTGAGGAAAGGAAATGTGGAGGAAACGTTGACTCTTTTCGACGACTTGATGGCTAACCCAGAGACTAACATCAATCCAACTGACTTAATAGACCTGACTACCCTTGCTTGCACCATATGACCCTCTCCTCAAGCCATACATTATCAAAAAACTGAAAAGCAAAGCAGCAGGCCCTTCAGGCCTGAATGCGACAATGCTTAAAGCGTTTTTGGATAATACAATCAGGCAGATGACCAAACTTTTAAATTGAAGAGATCACATAGACCCCAAAAAATTTAAACCAATTTGTTTGGTTAAAGTTCTGGAAAAACATATCAATAACAGACTTAGAACACACTTATAAATGACAAACCAACTACACATCTCACAATTTGGCTTCCGACCCAAAATATCCACTCAAGACGTGATACACTACATATCCCAGGCATGGTGGCTAGCCTAGACGTTGCCAAAGCCTTTAACAAGGTTTGACATCCAGGCCTAAAATACAAAACTTTCAATAATTTTGAGCTACCGGAGTTGACTAAGGTATTACTTGCCAACTACAATGACGACAAAAGTTTTTACATTAAACATAAGGAGACCCGGTCTATGCCTTTCCCTTAACCAGACTGGAAGCCCACAAGGCTCAGTAACCTCCCCAACCTTGATCATTATGTATGTATATGGCACCCCTACCAAAAAACACTCCACATCACTGTAGCTTCAATACGCTGACGACATAAAAATAATTACACAAAATAACACCAAAGTGTTCACCAGATACAAAATGCAGGATGAAATCCTTAACATTGATCACTGGCAAAATAAATGGCTCATCAGAGTCAACACTGGAAAATGTGTACTGACCCCGTTCTATACCTACAGGGTTAATAGGTACGGGACAGTAACGGTTGACCATGTGAAGGTACTAACGGCCAGCCAAAATTGAAACACAGAACACATTTTGTATACAAACATTTGTTGCTGAAATAACAACATTAACAAATTTTTTTTTTTATAAATTTGGTTGAATTACATGGTAAGTTTTATCAGAGCTGTAGTCTAATGAAATTATTATAACCTTAATAAAATTGAATATTTGAGTCATTCTTAAGGATCAATGAAATGAATTATTCAGACTAAAAATATTATGCCAGCTTAAAGTAAACTAATTAATAAAGTAATTTTGTTACGCATGGAGGAATAAACATTGAGATGTTCATGTAAGGTCATCGATTGAATTTAATTGATTCTTCAAACAAAACAAAATTAAAAAAAGTATTTATGCACAAGAATACTACCTAATGTACTGTACATTCATTTTTTTTGTTATAACTTAGCTTATGATAACCTTTTAAGGTAAATTAAATTTGACTGAGTTATTTTAATTTTATTATTAGATGATAACATTAGACATAACAAATTATTTTTGTATTTGTGGTAACGTTGACGTTACTAGCAAATTATCATACCAAATCCGACATGGTCTTTTGTGCCAATTTCATGACCTTACCAAATATAACAAAGTGTTAACGTAGTTATGTATACCAATGTTTTTGGTATCGTACAATAAGTGCGATGAATACCGTATCACATGCTAGCTGTTTTTATGCCATCATTGCACAGCGTTGGTCAATAAAAAGTGTCCGAAAATGTTTTTTGCTTTAAAATGTTAAATTAATATTGAGAGAAACATTAGTCCAGACGACGTCATCATTGCGTGCCAAGTGACTAACGAAAATCGCAAAACACTCGATTGTGCCTAGCTTTAGTATAAACATATTGCATAGGGATCGACAACAGCATGGAGGAAAGCTCTGTTATTTGAACGTGGGTTGCCTCAATTATGGTTTTGTTGATCCATATAATATAGAAGATCAGTGTCCTAGGAACTTCAGAAGAGGATAATTTTTTTTCAACTTACCTTATTTTTGAGAATAATTGCGCAAGTTAAGACAATATATGCAATGTGAACAACTTTAATTCAATAAGTATTTCTAAATATTTACTATTTATATATATTTTTGAACTTTTTGATTTTAAAGAAATTATTTTTAAATGGCTTCACTATAAACTCGTAAGGTTCAGTTCTGTATTTGTTTTGCTTAGATTATATAGATCTTTGTTTGCACAAACAAAATTGTGATGCAATGTATTCAAATTTTACTGTAAGAAAAAATGAAAAAGACATTAAAACTTCTGAAACGTAGAATAATAAAATGTAGAAGGATCCTAAAACGTAGAATCATTAAACGGAGAAATCCTAAAACGTCCACATCATTTTTATGTATACAAAGAAATTGTGACACAAAGGCAGGGTAACGGTGTTAAATTGTATGCTTGAAACGGAGATTGTTTCTACAACGTAGGCAACATTTTAGTCTACGTTTAAGGAGTTTTACTGTACTAACATGGTCTTTCGAAACTTTGAATAAACAATTCTAGGTAGATATTAAATATAGTCGCGTTCAGAAAGCAATTTTATCAGAAAAAATTGATAAACATGACGTCACTTTTCGTAATTGGTCGTTCTTGCTGCAATTTTATTAAAAAAAATTGAAAAAGCTATTTACAAATGAAGGAAGAAATATAATTTTCTTAAGCTATGGATGGAAAGTTATTTTATTTCATTAATTTATGTTAATTATTTAATA
>JARUHE010320152.1:0-11482 GCA_031471125.1 Archaeomysis grebnitzkii | reverse complement strand
CGCACATACACACACAAATCTATATACACTTACATATATGTACATGTTATAAAACAAACTTTTCCTATCAAAAGGTTTCACTAAGCTGGGAATTAAACTTGTGCCACAACACTACATAATCCACGTTAAAGTCTCCCTTCCGACCAACACAAGCCAGTCATCGTGTCACAGCGTAAATGTTTATCCTTTACTTATCAGTGTTTGTATTAGTGTTGGAAATCAACGTTATTTGAGGTGAATGATCCGCACAACGAAGGGTTATGTTTGATGCATTACATAGGAATATGTTCACAAAAATGGAGTTGGTGCTGGTTGTTGTTCAGCTTAAGTTCCCTAATAAATTACCGATGTTTATGTTTGATGGATTGGAAAGGAATATATTAACTAAAGTTGAGTTGATGTTAGTCGTTGTTCAGCTTAAATTCCCTAATAACTACCGATGATTATGTTTGATGTATTGGGCAGGAATATAATAACCAAATTTGAGTTGGTGCTGGTCATTGTTCAGCTTAAATTCCCCAATAAACTGCCGATGTTTGTGGATTGGACAGGAATATGTTCACCAAAATTGAGTTGGTGCTGGTCGTTGTTCAGCTTAAATTCGCTAATAAACGACCGATGCTTATGCAATGTTAGTGTTAATGTCTTGATCTTAACAAAAGGAGACAGAGTTCGATCCTATAAAATCATAAAGGTCATAAAACTACAATTTTTCTTATCTTTAGAATTACTGATCTAACAAATTCTTTCGTAATCTTAAGTTTCACTTCGGTTGTATGATTAAAGAATGTTTATTGATGAGAATTAATCCAGCTTAACGTTTTAAACTTTTAATTCGTCGTTCTTCAATATAATTTAATGATCACCTTTCAAAACTACGTCATCGTGGTTTTGTTGTTAAGTAAACTGAAAGGTTGAGCGATGGTAAATATGAGGTGAGTTAAAGAAAAAGACCAAGTCAAGTTAGTGTTGTAATTTTAAAATGATTGTTTCTTGAAAAAAAATTATACAAAGAAATGATAACGGTTTGAAATCTATTTTAGCTTTGGTGGGACGCATTGGTTGGAGTTCACTAACTACATACCTTGATAGACGTTCCAACAATCAATGGTTAAGAAAAACTATAAAACAACAACAATAACAACAACATTTAAATCTAGCAGAGCATAGAAATTATTATCTAGTTAACATGGATTGAAAAAAAGCTTTATATACTTTTGACACAAAAAAATTCAAAATGAGACTCCAGATGTGGTTTTAAAAATATATTTTACATTTTCAATCCTAATCATATAGCTAAGTTGTATCTGCCTTTACAACACTTTGAACACTTTGTTCCAAATATTAATTAATTTGTTAAATTTATTTAATTATTAATGTCATTATTTTGAAGATACAATACATATCTTAGTACTGATAACATGTAAATCTGATGTCAAGTGCGACATTTATTTTGCAAGATAAACTTTTTGTTAAACAAACTAGAATAACTCTTAACTAGGAATGATTGAAACCAACATTGTGAAATAGGACAGAGAAGTTTGTTTTTTTACATCAGATTCTTATTTGGGATTTAGTATCAACCAACAAAAATATTTTTTTAAATGAGATAATAACTTCAAACAAAGTTGATGTAACCTCCAAGCGAACAGTTTTACAAATGAATAGCGTTTTTTTACACAGCATGCGTTAATATATATACAATTATGGTTGATACACACACACACACATATACACACATATATATATACATACACACCTACATACGTACGCACACACTCACATACACATACCCATGTCGGTCCTGATTATCTTTCAATTTCTCATTAGTATGGCAGAAAATATTACTGGCGAGAAAGTGCAATTCTATTGTTTATATTTTCTGTCATTATATCTCCTTCATATCTTTGAATTGTTTCACTACACCAATGGACGAACTCGATCTCTAATAAGAAAACAACATTCTAGGTTTATATGGTTATTATATAACAGCTCGACACCCACTCAAACACTGCAGCTAGGTATATCAAGTCAATTACGTATTTATTTTACTTTGTGAAATACAGGTTCATAAAATGCTAGTGTGTCAAAAAGGTAAAATATTTACAGAACATCATTTCCATAGTTAAATATTGAATAGCTTGGTGTAACTCTGTATTCGTGTAGCTTAAAGCGAGCTCTGAATAATTGAAGTCAACAGTTACAATGCTTTGAAATTACTTTTGTGTTTGAAACAAACAAATTTTTTATTACCGAAATAATAATATTTCAATATGTCTTCAAGTTCATAAGTTTCATTTTCACAATTTTAAGAGATGGAACTTTCATAATTTTAAATAAATATAACATTTGTGAAGAATATAAATGTTTGAACATGTTTTATGTTTAAAGTGTCGTAGATGAATAAAACACCAACGCTATAACAAAACTAGTTTATTAGTCATTCTATTTATAAACTTCCAATCCATTTTTTTTTTTTTTTGGAAAACAATCAAACATATTTGAAAACAAAATAAAATTTCTAGAATTACAAACTAGTTATCAATTTAGTTATTTGTCACAAACAGCATCTTTAACAATGGTTGATGCAAATTGCACGTCATAAATACACTAATTGTTTTAATTCCCTTGAAGCACAATTTTGGTGAAGCCCAGTATTGTCAAAAGATGTTGAGGAGATAAACTGAATTGTTTCAACATTAACATGAATAGTCTCAGAAAAGATGATGCAATGACGTAGAAGGAAATTCCAGAAGATGAAGCAACGCCGGATAAAAATGATGACTTTACCAGTGGCAACTTTAAGAATTTATGTGAAGATAAAAATCTTAAAGTTGCCAGTTACTATACTTCAGTAAATTAAAATGTGTTTATCTAATCATTTGATTAAATTTATAAATATTTATACTAATAAATAAAAACAAGTTTATTTTCAATGAAAGTTGGAAATGATTCCAATGTACTTTTTATAGTTGTAAATATACAGATGTTGGACAAGATAATGGAATTTTGGTATCCTAATTTTGAAGCTCCTATGAAACCATCAAACATTTGTTATTTCTATTTTTTATTATTAATTTTTCTCGTCTTATTTTACTAGAATTGTTGTTTTTTTACAGATATCAACATAAATAATTAATCAAAACTCATTAAAATGGCGGATTTATCACACTTTGAAAGAGGTAAACTTGTTGGTGCTTGTATGACGGGCGTTAGTGTATCAAAACTCGCTGGTTTCTTTGATGTAGCAAGGATCGAGTACTGTCTCAAAAGTAACAACAGCATTTGAGAAATAAGGAAGACCACCTCACCGAAACAGACCTCTGGAAGAAAGCGAAAGCTGTCTGATATGGACCATCGGATTCTTAGGAAAGATCACAAGAAAAACAGCTTCGAATTTTACAGCAGAGTTTAATGACCATCTCGAAAACTCAGTTTTCTCAAAAACGGTAAGAAGGGAGCTGCACAAAGTCTGATTTTACAGGAAGGCTGCAATCTGAAAACCCCTCCTTTCATAAACAAATATTGCAAAGCGTATAAAATGGAGTATACACCTACAGAATTTGTTCTGGCCGAGTCATCCTTTACCTTATTCCCGATATGTGGAGACAGCCTAGTGAAATATATCATCTTATCTGGTCACCACTCTCCCAAGACCTCAATATTATTGAAAATGTATGGCCCATTTTAGAAAAACAAGTAAGGAGTCAATATCCTTCACCGTCATCACTGAAAAAACTTAAGACTGTTTTGGCAGAAGAAGACATACATTCTTCTGGAAACCATTCGAGCTTTGTACGAGTCCATACCTCATAAAACAAATGTTTGAAATTTCCAGGTTTTTCCATAATTTTGTTCAACATCTGTATATTTTAAATATATGTTTTTATTTAATGGAATTTGTAATATTCTGCTGTTTTTTGATTTGTCACAGTTCATAACTTACTGTGCTTTAATTTTAGCCTAATCGCGTTTGTGTTATAGATTTTGTAGATATTTACTTTAAGTATATTTATTGGGTAATTATTATCTGAATTATTAGCATGTCGCATCTAAGCTGATTGCAATTCCATTGAAACACAAATTCTTTCATTTATGGCAATTAAGGTAAGCTGCGATACTCTATTCAAATCGTCGAGCCTTCTTCACTGTTTAAAATGGAAACCTACGAGTACAATAGAACAAAATATTTATATTACAAAAAATGTTTTATGTATATAATTTATTTCATAAACAACAAAAACTCATCAATCTACGAACTACATTTCATCCTTTCCTGCTATGCATTTTACTACTAAGGGCACTCAAACACCTTTCTTTTTGATCTCCGAGGTACCATATTGGAAAGCCGAATATTCTCTCTACATTCGTTTACTCCCGAAAGAGCAAGTTGCCCCAACTTGCTCTTTCGGGAGAAAGTAAGAAGATTGTGTAAAAACTATATTTTTCTTATATATAAAATGAATTAAAAACAATACAATATTCAAATTTTATTAGAAAACAAAATAAAATATACAATAATAGTACTTCTATATATATTGACATATTCATAACTGCACAAAATATACATAAAACAAAAACAATTTGATATTGGAATAATAACAAACAAGAATATAAACTACATACAAGTTTAAAAATTTAGCTCATCAAACAGCAGGTCAGTGAAAACTGAAGTAATAAAAAATGTATTTTATCAATGTATACAAAAAACAATACCATCAACTAAAACAAAAGAATGTGAAGTTCCGGTCATAGTATGCCAAATATTTTTATGTGATAAGGAATCGAGATAGAGCCAATCATTAGCAGCTTAAATTTTGACTCAGTGTCACCAACTTTTAATTAATAAATAAATAAAACAATTTTTTTAAACAAGATGGAGATAACTTCAGCTCTTATTTACATGATAAAGGTTAATTACATCATTTTAGTGACTTCATAAATCAATAAATATGCTATACAGATCTATAATTATATATATTAACACAAAAACAATTTATCAAAATAGGATGTGTTTTTAACCCGTCACATACAATATCAAAAAAGTGATACAATTTTAATTTTAAAAAGACGAGTCAAAACCAAAAAAGGTTGGTTGATAACACAACTAGTATAGTGAATTGGGAAAAGAACAAACCATGATAGGGAGCAAACTTTAGAAGGAATAGAATACTAATTGCACCAGGACACGGGTATTCAGTACTAATTAATTAAAAGAATGTCTTTTCATTTTGATAATCAACTTTATATATTAAAAAAAATTAGTCATACTTCAATCAATTAAAATCAAAACACATTATAATTCTTAAATGTTGTACAGTTACACTTTTTACATGTCGGCTAAAATTATTTGTATGGTTTATTTATTTTTATTTATTTTATTTATTCAACTAACTTGAAATATCCAAATTATATCTTGAAATAGTACCTCAAATTAATTAAAAACAATTCAATTTTTCAATTAAACTAAAAATAATGATAAACTATTACACATACAACATTAACAACATTACAATACTACCATAACAAACAGTCCCATCAAATTGGCTTGAACCAATTAAACAGAATTTACATCAACTATCCTATTGATAAGACCTTACATACTTCATAACTTTCTATTGCCACAATCGCAACCAAACTTTGTTTAATTTAAAATAATTTTTTTTATTTAAATCACATTGATACAATGTTATACAATTTTTCTTGATTCAATAAAAACTGTACAACATTATGTCAATGCGATTTAAATCAAAAAAAGGTTGGATCGAGAACGCGACTAATCTATAACAATCCAATAATTAAGTCGGTAATCTTTTTCATTAACTATTAGAAGTAACAAATTATGCTGGAGGTTAGTGTCTGAATCACAGATAAGACATAAACAAGTATTATGTAAATCGGAATGTTATTTATGGAAATTAAAATGTCCACTTAAATTTTATTTTAAACACTACGGTTTCAAAGTTATTTTCAATATATTAAATAGACAATAGCACAAGTGAGGCAAGCTCTTTGTGATTTAAATGTGGGTTGCCTCACTTGTGCTATTGTAGATTCAATATTAGATAGACAAACCTGCAGAATTGCAGGCTCACTTCAACAACAAGAAACATTTTTTGTATTGACAGATTAAAAATTCAAGAAATTCAATGTCAAAAATTTGCATTGGACATCTAATTTGATATAGTTGAAACGCTGCAGGAATCCGGAGTGAAGTCTTTGTATTGAGAGAAAACGGAGATCTGAAAAAATATGAATTAATTTTTTTGTTAAGAAAGACGTAATTAATGGAAATTATTTTGCTTTGTGTTGCATGCACTATCACTCAAGAAAAAGAAGTTTTCAATTATTCAATCAGTTTTCTATGTAAAGCAAAATTATGCATTTTTAATTTTTTATCTTTTAATATAACACAAAACAAATTGTATTTGCAAATTTTTTAATTGAAAATTCCAATCTCTTGAGTATGAATTCAATAGCAAAAAAAGGGTCTGTCAATTGGGAAACATTGTCAAAGTTGGTGTTGAAAATGATCTAACTTGAAGAAATCATTTAATGAACATGATAAAAATGATGTCATCTTAAAAATCTTTAACATTTTCAACTGTAGATTTCTCCTTTATTACCAAACCCTCAAAACTTAATTTGCCTCCACCTATCGAAACAAAACTTCATTAAGAAAAATATTAACCTTATTAATATTATTATTAATTATTATTATTAATATTAATATTATTATTAATTATTATTATTAATTATTATTAATATTATTACTGACCTTATCTCTAAGCTGATGAGCCAAATGAAGAGCTGTAGTGAAGCACACCAACACAGGACTAAGCCAAGGGACGGAGCACTCGGCTTGAACACTTTCAAACTTCATCGTTCCCTGAGCATTAGACAGGTGATACACGGCTAACACCAGCTTGTGACCTTGCAAGTAGAAGCTGAGTGCAACATCACCGGGCAAAGATGGATTCAACGATTTCTGTAAAACCCAATCACGCTTGTTAATGAAAATTATTACCATGAAAAAATAACATTAGAAATCTGTAATAACTTTAACAAAGCCAATCACGCTTGCCAATGAAAATTATTACCATGAAAAAATAACATTAGAAATCTTTAATAACTTTAACAAACCCAATAATGCTTGTCAATGAAAATTATTACCATGAAAATATAACATTAGAAATCTTTAATAACTTTAACAAACCCAATAACGCTTGTCAATGAAAATTATTACCATGAAAAAATAACATTAGAAATCTTTAATAACTTTAACAAACCCAATAACGCTTGTCAATGAAAATTATTACCATGAAAATATAACATTAGAAATCTTTAATAACTTTAAAAAAAAATTTGTTTATATCAGCTACCCTTCATTAAATAGCATTGTTTTTATCAGATGTCAATAACTTTTATACTTTTTCCTTTTTTAAATAAAATATTTATTTTGCAGATTAAAAGCAAACATTTGCAGAGACGGACAACAGCTATTGTATTTACCATATTACGGCTCGTCATCAATTCATCGATCGTCTTTTTCTTTGGAACAAGAAGGCTGTTTCTTCCTTTGCTGAGAAGTGTCGTTAATTGTCCCAGTATATTAAGGACTTCACTGCTTGTTCTGAAAATATAATTTTTGGTCTGTCATTCATTACAAACTTTTTTTCATTATCTTTTTATCTTATTTAAGTAATAATTTCCTTTACAAGTTTTATTCTTTCGAGCTACCATTATTATTAAGTATTTCCTGTCAACATATCTAATTCATTTTTTGTACACTAAATTTTATAAAAAAAAAGTCCCATTATGTGAAGAGGAAACCAACATACTTGAATGTGTTGTTTGCTCCATGACCTTGCAGGAACTGAGTGGCCAACTGCAAATAGTTTCCTGCATCTTGGATTTGCTGTATTCTCCACGGAGCGTCTGGTGTGACGCTTGTTCGATGCACGGTGTTTTGGTGTTTTGCAATCTTGATGTTAATGTCCTGTGAAATAACAATAATGTCAGGTGGAAAATGTTTGACATAAATTTTCACTTTTAACAAATGACCCTCTAAGAATAAAACATTTATAAACATTTGTTAAAAGTTAATCATTTTTAAATAAATTGACAATGTATTGAAATTATAAGGTAATAGCAATCATCAGAGAATCACATTGGAGTAGCCTACAAATAAAATTTTGGTTTTGTTTACTTTACATTAAATGAAAGAAAATTATTCATTCTAGTGTATGAAAGAAAAATACTTTTTGATGTATACTGGACATTAAATAGATCAAGATTATTCATTCTTACAGCTTGACTGATATTATCTCCCGTGATGGTAACAACACACTTCACTTGGTCTAGGGTACTGTGAGCAGGAGTTGACATGATAAACTTCTCTGGTTTACTAGAAACATCACTGCCACAAATGGCAACTGGGAAATGACTACAACATTCCTGAAAAATTAAAAAAGTTTAATAATAATTTTAAAAATTTAAGACAAAAAGTATTCAAATGATGATTGATTAAATGTTTATTATTGGTATATTAACATTAGAAAAAGGTATGGATGTTTAGACATTCACCTCCCACTTAAAACATTGATAGTAAGTACTTCAAACCCAAATTGAGAAAAAGATGTGTTTATAACAAACTTACTTTAAATTTAAGCAAAACAAATTATATGATATTTACTCTTCGCTGCTTAAGTGCAAATATACCTAAAATTAAAATAAATTCAATTGAAATTAGCAAAGTTACAAATATAAAGTTTTTGGGTGTAACATTTGAAAGTGATTTAACTTGAAGAACCCACATTTCAGAAATTACTAAGAAAATAAATAGGCAAAATTCAGTTCTATATTTGATTAGAAAAAAATTTGATAATGTTAGCCTAACACTTATCTATTATTGTTTAACATACCCCTATCTTTTATATTGTCACATTCTTTGGTGTTCAACTCATCAATCACATTTAAAACCATTGGAACTTGCCATAAAAGAATAATAATAATCATGACATTTAGCAGCAGAAATCAACATACTGATCAGCTCTTTGCTCAATTGAAAATATTAAGTCTGTCCAAATTGTCTATTTTCTGTATTTGTGTATAAATATTTGAAAGGACTAGTGGATTACCATAACAAGTTCATTAGTATTGATCATGTTCATAATGTTAATGTGATGAGTAGTTTTCAACTACGACCGATATGTGCAATTACTGAGCAAACTAAGACTGTATTTATTTTTAATTTAATGTAAAAATACATAAAATTTGAATGTTTGAATTTGATAAAGCTAGTTTTGCACCGACTGATGTTCATTTTCTTATTTAAAAATAAATATTTGTAATTTGTGTTTTTGTTTTTTGCATATTTTTAATTAATATACAATTTCGTGAAATGTAAATAAATACCATTGTATTATTTTAATTCTACACGTATATAAGAATTTGTGTCCATTATGAGTAATTTTTGACTCCTGAGGCATGGCCTGTTTTTTAAAATTATTTTAGTTCAATCTTTGAATAGTTAATGTTCAAATGTATGTTTTTTGGGCCAAATAAAGTTTATCATTATCATTAAATCAAACAAACTATGGCTGGCTGAGGGCAGCAGTTAAAACTTTTGTTCACATTAATGCCACAAAGTCATAAACATGTGTTCATAAATTGAATTCTACTCACTTGTAACACCTGCATCACTTGGTTGAACACCCGTGGAACCTCTTCACTTAACACCCAATCAAATTCTTGATGCTGCAAATGTCAAACATAAATTTTAAAAATTTTAGAGAACTTGAAACATCAATAAACAAACATGCTAATAATAAGTTTTATATTTTTTAATTCATATCAACATTTTTTAAGAATGTTAATTATTGAAAAAAAAGAAAAATTAATTTAACATTTCCATTTCAGTTTTTTTATTCTTTTAAGTAAATAATTCTTCAAACTTTGAAATGAAAATCTTGATTAACCACAAAAACTATTGAAAGATTGACTCAGTTCATAATTCTTAACATGCCAATTATTCAAAATACAAAGTTCTATGAAACTTTTTCAATAATTTCACTTTCAACCTTTTGTCATTTTTGTTTTGCTTAAGCATTTAGGTTATTGTCTAATGCCGAAGATGAGGATGATGAAAATGGAATTGCTATGCCTAAGTAAAGCTTCCCTAAGCCTGCTCAACAAAACCCAGGAGTACCCTACTGGCATTACATAACCTAGGACCACATTTACATAAGCCAAGGGCAATTTACAGTCTCCCAGGAGCACAAACTTTATAGGGCCCATTTTCCGGGAGCGCAACCTGCCAAGTTTTGCACACAGATCGTTAAGTTTTTTCGGCCACCAAAAACCAATTGAGGAGCAAAGTCAGGTTAGGTTTTGTTTGGTGGGTCTCGATAATGATAAAATTGACTTAAATACTGGTTTATGTAGCCTAAGTAAAATATGACATCAGCCAGGCGTGAGTCGTGACGTCACAACCGTTGTACATATGAAAGAACATTAAACATGAAGAGAGTAAGTGAAATTAAAATGGACTAAGTACCTTCAAAATAACGGAAATATGTATGTAAAATAGCAAAAACGGTGTAAATACCTTCAATATAACGGAAATATGTATATTCAAAATACAAAGTACATTCAAAATAACAAAAAACAGCCTAAGTACCTTAAATTAAAAATCTAATATTAAAAGTATTGTTTACCATATATATTGAGAAATATCTAGAGATTATTAGGGAAATTTCAGACAACGCGCAAAATAAGTATTGCACTTTAGTTTAACGCTACCTGCAACACTGTAAAGGACCCCAAGTACAAGATTTCCTGTTACCCTACATATAGACTGCACATCGACCATCCCATCAATGTATTAATAACGTGCCCGATTTTTGTGTCACATATATTTTACAAATTATTTTATCTGCAATAATGGAGAATTGTATATTCCAAAAAAAATACACATCATTTCATTCCCATTGATCTATTCATAAATAATTTTCTTGATCGATATCAATGAAAAAATATTACATGTTTTTGTACTTTCAAAAGAGTTTCAATTCCAGGACTTGTTTCGAAGGATACGATTAGCTGAATACAAGTTCATATAAATGTATAACCAACAATGAATTATATATTTCGTACAAATCGAATTATATATTGGTCATCGTTGCATTTTTTGTAGATTGGGGAAGAAATATCTTTCTATTAGAATTTGAAGTGTTAAATTATTTTTATAATAACATACAAGGGCAAAAATCTAGTTTAGATCTGGTTATAGCGGTACTGAAAATACTAAACATGAAAAATCCCTAAGTAGGAACCACAGATCAACTAAGATGTGACAATCCAATGGGATGGGCCACCGCCAAAAAAAGAAGAAAAAACAAATAAAGATCGAATGACGACTAGGACGTCATCAAAATTGTTAAAAAGGGGCGGGACTTATTTTATATCTAAACTCTATTAA